>VOQZ01002008.1:0-115967 GCA_008079305.1 Phytophthora palmivora
AAACCCTACAATCACAAATCCTACAATCACAAATCCTACAATCACAAACCCTACAATCACAAACACTACAATCACAACCCTACAATCACAAACTCTACAATCACAAACTCTACAATCACATACTTTACGATTTCATACTTTTCAACTCGATAATATACCACTATATAACATACAATTAAATATAATAATAATTCCTACATACTATATTCATAACAACATATTTTAACACTTAAACTCTTCAACCCTTTATTTTTCAACCTTTTTAATTTACCACTATATATTCTCCTATCACATTCTCTACAACTACATATCTTACAATTATTAACTATTCTACTATTACATTCATCTACATCCTCCTAATATATTCTGTTACTCATAACACACCATCATCGATTTCACTACCATGCTCTACGTAATTATCCGCTAATACTTCATCTTTTACAATATCATTCTCTCCAATTCTTCCTCTCTAAATAATATCATTTTACCACATATTTTACTAAAATTTATTTTACTTGCGTCTATTCTATTACTACCTCTTCTACTTTCTCCTTTTTAATAATCTTCTATAACTACACACTCTACTACCTTCTACACTTTTACCACCATTTTTACCATAAACCTTATCATTTCCAAATTTTCTTCCACTTACTATACCGTTGCTTTTCCTGCCTACACAAAATGTTATCACTACTCATACTACTATAATATTCTGCACATACACCTATTTACTAATAAATACCCTATATTAATTTTAATCTTTTGTTTAATCTACAACATGTTACTTTCATCACCACATTTTGTCATCACAAATCTTAACTTTGTCAATTCTTTTTCTACATACAATAACATCACTTCCTCTGCCAACATATTTTTATCACTACTTTTTTCCACAAACCTATCTTTATCAATTTTTTTAAATACAATACCATTTTCTCTGCTAACAAAATTCTATCATAACCTACTATACTATTATATTTACAGCGGTTTTGTAATTATTTACTTCGCACAACATTTCCGTCTTTGTTTGTATCCATGCATGACTATCGAATTACCAACCAAAACATGAAGTTTAACTTTTGTATCGTATCACCCCACATACGACATGACTTATTACGTGTGCACAGACATGCGCACTTCGCCAAACTTCCCATTGTAGCTCAAAATCCACCAAAAACTTGACCGAATCGACTCAAAGTACCGTCGCAGACCCAAGTGCAACCTTTCACTTGAAAAATGTATAGTCTGACTGTTGTCATAGTTTGGACTATGCGCACAACTATTTTTTATGTGGTGATATGCAATGCACAACTCATACAAACGCCAACATTACCGAAAAACCAGCGAAATGAAAACAAATCACTTTCTAGTCCAGTTTATGACGACTTCTCCAACCAAAACATGAAGTTTGACTTTTGTATCGTATCGCCCCACATACGACATGACTTATTACGTGTGCACAGACATGCGCACTTCGCCAAACTTCCTATTGTAGCTCAAAATCCACCAAAAACTTGACCGAATCGACTCAAAGTACCGTCGCAGACCCAAGTGCAACCTTTCACTTGAAAAATGTATAGTCTGACTGTTGTCATAGTTTGGGCTATGCGCACAACTACTTTTTATGTGGTGATATGCAATGCACAACTCATACAAACGCCAACATTACCGAAAAACCAGCGAAATGAAAACAAATCACTTTCTAGTCCAGTTTATGACGACATCTCCAACCAAAACATGAAGTTTGACTTTTGTATCGTATCGCCCCACATACGACATGACTTATTACGTGTGCACAGACATGCGCACTTCGCCAAACTTCCCATTGTAGCTCAAAATCCACCAAAAACTTGACCGAATCGACTCAAAGTACCGTCGCAGACCCAAGTGCAACCTTTCACTTGAAAAATGTATAGTCTGACTGTTGTCATAGTTTGGGCTATGCGCACAACTACTTTTTATGTGGTGATATGCAATGCACAACTCATACAAACGCCAACATTACCGAAAAACCAGCGAAATGAAAACAAATCACTTTCTAGTCCAGTTTATGACGACTTCTCCAACCAAAACATGAAGTTTGACTTTTGTATCGTATCGCCCCACATACGACATGACTTATTACGTGTGCACAGACATGCGCACTTCGCCAAACTTCCTATTGTAGCTCAAAATCCACCAAAAACTTGACCGAATCGACTCAAAGTACCGTCGCAGACCCAAGTGCAACCTTTCACTTGAAAAATGTATAGTCTGACTGTTGTCATAGTTTGGGCTATGCGCACAACTACTTTTTATGTGGTGATATGCAATGCACAACTCATACAAACGCCAACATTACCGAAAAACCAGCGAAATGAAAACAAATCACTTTCTAGTCCAGTTTATGACGACTTCTCCAACCAAAACATGAAGTTTGACTTTTGTATCGTATCGCCCCACATACGACATGACTTATTACGTGTGCACAGACATGCGCACTTCGCCAAACTTCCTATTGTAGCTCAAAATCCACCAAAAACTTGACCGAATCGACTCAAAGTACCGTCGCAGACCCAAGTGCAACCTTTCACTTGAAAAATGTATAGTCTGACTGTTGTCATAGTTTGGGCTATGCGCACAACTACTTTTTATGTGGTGATATGCAATGCACAACTCATACAAACGCCAACATTACCGAAAAACCAGCGAAATGAAAACAAATCACTTTCTAGTCCAGTTTATGACGACTTCTCCAACCAAAACATGAAGTTTGACTTTTGTATCGTATCGCCCCACATACGACATGACTTATTACGTGTGCACAGACATGCGCACTTCGCCAAACTTCCTATTGTAGCTCAAAATCCACCAAAAACTTGACCGAATCGACTCAAAGTACCGTCGCAGACCCAAGTGCAACCTTTCACTTGAAAAATGTATAGTCTGACTGTTGTCATAGTTTGGGCTATGCGCACAACTATTTTTTATGTGGTGATATGCAATGCACAACTCATACAAACGCCAACATTACCGAAAAACCAGCGAAATGAAAACAAATCACTTTCTAGTCCAGTTTATGACGACTTCTCCAACCAAAACATGAAGTTTGACTTTTGTATCGTATCGCCCCACATACGACATGACTTATTACGTGTGCACAGACATGCGCACTTCGCCAAACTTCCTATTGTAGCTCAAAATCCACCAAAAACTTGACCGAATCGACTCAAAGTACCGTCGCAGACCCAAGTGCAACCTTTCACTTGAAAAATGTATAGTCTGACTGTTGTCATAGTTTGGGCTATGCGCACAACTACTTTTTATGTGGTGATATGCAATGCACAACTCATACAAACGCCAACATTACCGAAAAACCAGCGAAATGAAAACAAATCACTTTCTAGTCCAGTTTATGACGACTTCTCCAACCAAAACATGAAGTTTGACTTTTGTATCGTATCGCCCCACATACGACATGACTTATTACGTGTGCACAGACATGCGCACTTCGCCAAACTTCCTATTGTAGCTCAAAATCCACCAAAAACTTGACCGAATCGACTCAAAGTACCGTCGCAGACCCAAGTGCAACCTTTCACTTGAAAAATGTATAGTCTGACTGTTGTCATAGTTTGGGCTATGCGCACAACTATTTTTTATGTGGTGATATGCAATGCACAACTCATACAAACGCCAACATTACCGAAAAACCAGCGAAATGAAAACAAATCACTTTCTAGTCCAGTTTATGACGACTTCTCCAACCAAAACATGAAGTTTGACTTTTGTATCGTATCGCCCCACATACGACATGACTTATTACGTGTGCACAGACATGCGCACTTCGCCAAACTTCCTATTGTAGCTCAAAATCCACCAAAAACTTGACCGAATCGACTCAAAGTACCGTCGCAGACCCAAGTGCAACCTTTCACTTGAAAAATGTATAGTCTGACTGTTGTCATAGTTTGGGCTATGCGCACAACTACTTTTTATGTGGTGATATGCAATGCACAACTCATACAAACGCCAACATTACCGAAAAACCAGCGAAATGAAAACAAATCACTTTCTAGTCCAGTTTATGACGACTTCTCCAACCAAAACATGAAGTTTGACTTTTGTATCGTATTGAACTACAACCAATAAGACGGAATTGCTCATGCTGTGTTCAATAATGTGAAGAAAATCATATGTTTTCAAGCTAGTTTTCGAGAAAAGCATGTTTCTTGCGCTTATACAAAGTTGAAGATCTTTTTCAGTGCTCCTGATTTGCCCATGCAATCGATCAGGCGTGATTGTATATGTGTGCAAAGTTTGAGGTGCACTTTCCAAGTTCGTTTTCAAAGGAACATGCCTACTATACCCTGACGATGGAGTCGATCTGGTGCTGGAGACAAACTGTTTTGTCACTACAGCTAGCAAATATCGGTTGCCAGCTGATGTACGTAGTACTAAGTTAACGACCACAATCAGTTGGTTTTGGTCTCGTCTTCATGTCACTAAAGCGAATTTCCTCTTTAGTGACATGCACCAATATAAAGCCTGGTATCTTTGCCTACAAGCATCTTCATGACTTGTAACCTTTGTGAACACCCACTAAGTCGACCATGCTGCGTTCAATAATGTGAAGAAAATCATATGTTTTCAAGCTAGTTTTCGAGAAAAGCATGTTTCTTGCGCTTATACAAAGTTGAAGATCTTTTTCAGTGCTCCTGATTTGCCCATGCAATCGATCAGGCGTGATTGTATATGTGTGCAAAGTTTGAGGGGCACTTTCCAAGTTCGTTTTCAAAGGAACATGCCTACTATACCCTGACGATGGAGTCGATCTGGTGCTGGAGACAAACTGTTTTGTCACTACAGCTAGCAAATATCGGTTGCCAGCTGATGTACGTAGTACTAAGTTAACGACCACAATCAGTTGGTTTTGGTCTCGTCTTCATGTCACTAAAGCGAATTTCCTCTTTAGTGACATGCACCTAGATAAAGCCTGGTATCTTTGCCTACAAGCATCTTCATGACTTGTAACCTTTGTGAACACCCACTAAGTCGACCATGCTGCGTTCAATAATGTGAAGAAAATCATATGTTTTCAAGCTAGTTTTCGAGAAAAGCATGTTTCTTGCGCTTATACAAAGTTGAAGATCTTTTTCAGTGCTCCTGATTTGCCCATGCAATCGATCAGGCGTGATTGTATATGTGTGCAAAGTTTGAGGGGCACTTTCCAAGTTCGTTTTCAAAGGAACATGCCTACTATACCCTGACGATGGAGTCGATCAGGTGCTGGAGACAAACTGTTTTGTCACTACAGCTAGCAAATATCGGTCGCCAGCTGATGCACATAGTACTAAGTTAACGACCACAATCCGTTGATTTTGGTCTCGTCCTCATGTCACTAAAGTGAATTTCCGATTTAGTGACATGCACCTAAATAAAACCTGGTATCTTTGCCTACAAGCATCTTCATGACTTGTAACCTTTGTGAACACCCACTAAGTCGACCATGCTGCGTTCAATAATGTGAAGAAAATCATATGTTTTCAAGCTAGTTTTCGAGAAAAGCATGTTTCTTGCGCTTATACAAAGTTGAAGATCTTTTTCAGTGCTCCTGATTTGCCCATGCAATCGATCAGGCGTGATTGTATATGTGTGCAAAGTTTGAGGGGCACTTTCCAAGTTCGTTTTCAAAGGAACATGCCTACTATACCCTGACGATGGAGTCGATCAGGTGCTGGAGACAAACTGTTTTGTCACTACAGCTAGCAAATATCGGTCGCCAGCTGATGCACATAGTACTAAGTTAACGACCACAATCCGTTGATTTTGGTCTCGTCCTCATGTCACTAAAGTGAATTTCCGATTTAGTGACATGCACCTAAATAAAACCTGGTATCTTTGCCTACAAGCATCTTCATGACTTGTAACCTTTGTGAACACCCACTAAGTCGACCATGCTGCGTTCAATAATGTGAAGAAAATCATATGTTTTCAAGCTAGTTTTCGAGAAAAGCATGTTTCTTGCGCTTATACAAAGTTGAAGATCTTTTTCAGTGCTCCTGATTTGCCCATGCAATCGATCAGGCGTGATTGTATATGTGTGCCAAGTTTGAGGGGCACTTTCCAAGTTCGTTTTCAAAGGAACATGCCTACTATACCCTGACGATGGAGTCGATCAGGTGCTGGAGACAAACTGTTTTGTCACTACAGCTAGCAAATATCGGTTGCCAGCTGATGTACGTAGTACTAAGTTAACGACCACAATCCGTTGATTTTGGTCTCGTCCTCATGTCACTAAAGTGAATTTCCGATTTAGTGACATGCACCTAAATAAAACCTGGTATCTTTGCCTACAAGCATCTTCATGACTTGTAACCTTTGTGAACACCCACTAAGTCGACCATGCTGCGTTCAATAATGTGAAGAAAATCATATGTTTTCAAGCTAGTTTTCGAGAAAAGCATGTTTCTTGCGCTTATACAAAGTTGAAGATCTTTTTCAGTGCTCCTGATTTGCCCATGCAATCGATCAGGCGTGATTGTATATGTGTGCAAAGTTTGAGGGGCACTTTCCAAGTTCGTTTTCAAAGGAACATGCCTACTATACCCTGACGATGGAGTCGATCAGGTGCTGGAGACAAACTGTTTTGTCACTACAGCTAGCAAATATCGGTCGCCAGCTGATGCACATAGTACTAAGTTAACGACCACAATCCGTTGATTTTGGTCTCGTCCTCATGTCACTAAAGTGAATTTCCGATTTAGTGACATGCACCTAAATAAAACCTGGTATCTTTGCCTACAAGCATCTTCATGACTTGTAACCTTTGTGAACACCCACTAAGTCGACCATGCTGCGTTCAATAATGTGAAGAAAATCATATGTTTTCAAGCTAGTTTTCGAGAAAAGCATGTTTCTTGCGCTTATACAAAGTTGAAGATCTTTTTCAGTGCTCCTGATTTGCCCATGCAATCGATCAGGCGTGATTGTATATGTGTGCCAAGTTTGAGGGGCACTTTCCAAGTTCGTTTTCAAAGGAACATGCCTACTATACCCTGACGATGGAGTCGATCAGGTGCTGGAGACAAACTGTTTTGTCACTACAGCTAGCAAATATCGGTTGCCAGCTGATGTACGTAGTACTAAGTTAACGACCACAATCCGTTGATTTTGGTCTCGTCCTCATGTCACTAAAGTGAATTTCCGATTTAGTGACATGCACCTAAATAAAACCTGGTATCTTTGCCTACAAGCATCTTCATGACTTGTAACCTTTGTGAACACCCACTAAGTCGACCATGCTGCGTTCAATAATGTGAAGAAAATCATATGTTTTCAAGCTAGTTTTCGAGAAAAGCATGTTTCTTGCGCTTATACAAAGTTGAAGATCTTTTTCAGTGCTCCTGATTTGCCCATGCAATCGATCAGGCGTGATTGTATATGTGTGCCAAGTTTGAGGGGCACTTTCCAAGTTCGTTTTCAAAGGAACATGCCTACTATACCCTGACGATGGAGTCGATCAGGTGCTGGAGACAAACTGTTTTGTCACTACAGCTAGCAAATATCGGTTGCCAGCTGATGTACGTAGTACTAAGTTAACGACCACAATCAGTTGGTTTTGGTCTCGTCTTCATGTCACTAAAGCGAATTTCCTCTTTAGTGACATGCACCTAGATAAAGCCTGGTATCTTTGCCTACAAGCATCTTCATGACTTGTAACCTTTGTGAACACCCACTAAGTCGACCATGCTGCGTTCAATAATGTGAAGAAAATCATATGTTTTCAAGCTAGTTTTCGAGAAAAGCATGTTTCTTGCGCTTATACAAAGTTGAAGATCTTTTTCAGTGCTCCTGATTTGCCCATGCAATCGATCAGGCGTGATTGTATATGTGTGCAAAGTTTGAGGGGCACTTTCCAAGTTCGTTTTCAAAGGAACATGCCTACTATACCCTGACGATGGAGTCGATCAGGTGCTGGAGACAAACTGTTTTGTCACTACAGCTAGCAAATATCGGTCGCCAGCTGATGCACATAGTACTAAGTTAACGACCACAATCCGTTGATTTTGGTCTCGTCTTCATGTCACTAAAGTGAATTTCCGATTTAGTGACATGCACCTAAATAAAACCTGGTATCTTTGCCTACAAGCATCTTCATGACTTGTAACCTTTGTGAACACCCACTAAGTCGACCATGCTGCGTTCAATAATGTGAAGAAAATCATATGTTTTCAAGCTAGTTTTCGAGAAAAGCATGTTTCTTGCGCTTATACAAAGTTGAAGATCTTTTTCAGTGCTCCTGATTTGCCCATGCAATCGATCAGGCGTGATTGTATATGTGTGCCAAGTTTGAGGGGCACTTTCCAAGTTCGTTTTCAAAGGAACATGCCTACTATACCCTGACGATGGAGTCGATCAGGTGCTGGAGACAAACTGTTTTGTCACTACAGCTAGCAAATATCGGTTGCCAGCTGATGTACGTAGTACTAAGTTAACGACCACAATCCGTTGATTTTGGTCTCGTCCTCATGTCACTAAAGTGAATTTCCGATTTAGTGACATGCACCTAAATAAAACCTGGTATCTTTGCCTACAAGCATCTTCATGACTTGTAACCTTTGTGAACACCCACTAAGTCGACCATGCTGCGTTCAATAATGTGAAGAAAATCATATGTTTTCAAGCTAGTTTTCGAGAAAAGCATGTTTCTTGCGCTTATACAAAGTTGAAGATCTTTTTCAGTGCTCCTGATTTGCCCATGCAATCGATCAGGCGTGATTGTATATGTGTGCCAAGTTTGAGGGGCACTTTCCAAGTTCGTTTTCAAAGGAACATGCCTACTATACCCTGACGATGGAGTCGATCAGGTGCTGGAGACAAACTGTTTTGTCACTACAGCTAGCAAATATCGGTTGCCAGCTGATGTACGTAGTACTAAGTTAACGACCACAATCCGTTGATTTTGGTCTCGTCCTCATGTCACTAAAGTGAATTTCCGATTTAGTGACATGCACCTAAATAAAACCTGGTATCTTTGCCTACAAGCATCTTCATGACTTGTAACCTTTGTGAACACCCACTAAGTCGACCATGCTGCGTTCAATAATGTGAAGAAAATCATATGTTTTCAAGCTAGTTTTCGAGAAAAGCATGTTTCTTGCGCTTATACAAAGTTGAAGATCTTTTTCAGTGCTCCTGATTTGCCCATGCAATCGATCAGGCGTGATTGTATATGTGTGCCAAGTTTGAGGGGCACTTTCCAAGTTCGTTTTCAAAGGAACATGCCTACTATACCCTGACGATGGAGTCGATCAGGTGCTGGAGACAAACTGTTTTGTCACTACAGCTAGCAAATATCGGTTGCCAGCTGATGTACGTAGTACTAAGTTAACGACCACAATCCGTTGATTTTGGTCTCGTCCTCATGTCACTAAAGTGAATTTCCGATTTAGTGACATGCACCTAAATAAAACCTGGTATCTTTGCCTACAAGCATCTTCATGACTTGTAACCTTTGTGAACACCCACTAAGTCGACCATGCTGCGTTCAATAATGTGAAGAAAATCATATGTTTTCAAGCTAGTTTTCGAGAAAAGCATGTTTCTTGCGCTTATACAAAGTTGAAGATCTTTTTCAGTGCTCCTGATTTGCCCATGCAATCGATCAGGCGTGATTGTATATGTGTGCCAAGTTTGAGGGGCACTTTCCAAGTTCGTTTTCAAAGGAACATGCCTACTAAACCCTAAACCCTAAACCCTAAACCCTAAACCCTAAACCCTAAACCCTAAACCCTAAACCCTAAACCCTAAACCTGGGACCCTAAACCCTACAACCACAACCACAAACCCTACAATCACAAACCCTAAACCCTACAATCACAAACTCTACAATCACAAACTCTGCAATCGCATACTCTACAATTATATGCTCTACATTTACTTACTCCACTATAACATATTCTGCTATCACATATTTTGCTATTATATACTTATACTGTAACAATCATATTTATTCTATATCAATATACCTTACCAACATATTCTTCACAACTACATACTTCAACTTTATTAATCACAATATATTTTTTCGTTTCCTATATTCCACTTCACTTATCACGTACCTTTTCACTTCATACTCACTTTACCATACATTTTACAACTATATACTCTTCCACTACATATTCTTCTATCATACTCTCAACAACCACATATATCATTATTATTGATTATTCTACTATTATATTCATCTACAACCTTATACTTTACCGTACATATCTTACCACTACATAAACTACCTTCTACAATTTTACTACTATTCCTTCCACTACTGTAATAAACTACATCATTCATTATACTATACAATTATATTCTTAACAATCACATTAAATATCACCACCTCCAATATACCGCATTCTTAACCACACACACTATAACTTCATACTCAATAACCACATACTTTACAAACTTATATTCTACCAATATTTTTTCTACTATCACATTAACTACAACCACATATCCCATCATCGCCAACTACTCTACAATTTTATTCATATACATATCCATAATCTACCAACAAACATTCTACAATCACATAACCAACCATCACCAATTCCACTACTATACACTACATTACTATCTTCTACTATTGCATATTTTACAACATCATTCTGTACACATTCTTCCCCTATAATTAAAACAATTTTTCCAAATTCCTTACAAAAAATTATTTTCCTTTATCTTACTCTACCACTACCTACTCTACTATTTCAAATTAAATACTCCCCACCGTTAAAACCACATGCATTTCCTTTATCAACTTTAATATTACAAATTTCAACTTCATCATTTCATATTTTTACTTACAATAACATTAATTCCGCTACCAACGTAAATTTTATCACTACATCTTTATTACTACAATCCTTTCCTTTGTTCTGTATTTTTGTATATATAATTATATCGCATTTCCTGCTAACATAAATTCTATCACGACATATTCAACTATTATAATATTTACAGCGGTTTTGTAATTATTTACTTCGCACAACATTTCAGTCTTTGTTTGTATCCATGCATGACTATCGAATTACCAACCAAAACATGAATTTTAACTTTTTATTATATCTCCCCACACACGATATAACTTATTACGTGTGCACAGACAAGCGAATTTCGGAAATTCCCATTGCAGCTCAAAGCCCACCCAAAACTTGACCGAATCGACTCAAAGTACCGTCGCGCACCCATGTTCAACCTTTTACTTGAAAACTGTATAGTCTGACTGTTGTCATAGTTTGGCCCAAGTGTACAACTACTTTTCATGCGGTGATATGCAATGCACGACTCATACAAACGCCAACATTACCGAAAAAACAGTGAAATGGAAACAAATCACTTTCTAGTCCAGTTTATGCCGACTTCTCCAACCTAAACATGAAGTTTGACTTTTGTTTTATATTAAACCACAGCCAACAAGATGGAATCGTTCATGCTGTGTTCAATAAGGTGAAGAAACCATATGTTTTCAAGCTAATTTTCGAGAAAAGCATGTTTCTTGCGCTTTTACAAAGTTGAAGATCTTTTTCAGTGCTCCTGATTTGCCCATGCAATCGATCAGGCGTGATTGTACATGTGTGCCAAGTTTGAGGGGCACTTTCCAAGTTCGTTTTCAAATGAACATGCCTACTATACCCTACTATACCCTGACGATGGAGTCGATCAGGTGCTGGAGATAAACTTGTGGTGAAGCGGGATCAGCAAAATCTGCGAGATCGCTAGATCCAATTTCCCACCAATGCCCAGACACCGACTAACGAAGGGGATCCTCCGATGATCCGTGATCTGCTGAACTTGCTCACCTTGTGTACCCGTCGGTTGGGCTGGATCTTCCTCTCTTGGTGACTGCTAAGTTGCTCGGTCGGTGTTAGTTGAACGTCTTGGCGTGACGTTGGGGTCGTAGAGTAGCGTGGGAGTTTTCACACCACTCGCCAGTAGTAGATCCAGAGTCCAAGCGATTAGATCAAGCTCGGATCCGGTGGCCTAGATATGGATATGGCCTTGCAGTAGTTCCTTTGGTGTTGTTATCCTTCCTTGAGGTCCTTTGATTGCTTGGCGCTTCCTATAGCGCGATCTTGATCGTTGAGAAACCGAAGATCTACTGGCTAAGCAATTAATACCGGGATCTTGGATGTGCACTTAGGGCAAGATACTAGGAGGTTGGACCTAGCCAATATATTATCTAGATATTATCAACCACCCTAGATCTATACACCTAAATCGCTATTAATACCGTAGTACCAATGTAGTTCCCGTTTCCAGGCGCGTAGCGAAGCGCTTGTGTCGTACAATGCCAATTCGGTTCTGATTTAATGTTAAGACCTATACCATCCTGTATCCTATCCTTAACGACACATGTGGTGTTGCAGAACGCACAAATCCGACAGATGTGGGTAAATAGAACGCAACCACAACAATCGCCGAGTTAGGTCGACGTTTGTTGGCCTGCGCTGGGTTGTCCCCTAGCGGTTCGGCCCTTTCGGGACAGCTGGTGTCTTGCTTCCGCCGAGTACCAACCAACCAAGCCAGCCAATAATACGTTATCCCGTGCCCTCCACCAAAGGATGGACGACGGCGCGTTAGCGCTTTTACGGGTCGCCGAGGCAATAGCTACTCAGCTGGAAGAGTAACGGTACCCGGGCTGTACGGTATACCGACCCGCCGAGCTCGGCGGGGTTTGTTCTTCGCGCTTGGCGAGACACGCCCTTCCCTAGGCCAACCTAATCTCTTGGCGCTACCAGTCAGAACTCTACAAGCTATGCCTCTCGAGTTCTGACGGCAGACATAATCCGGCCCGTGCAGGGACTTACCGGAAGAGTGTACACGTGTTCTCGAACTAGAAAATTCTGCTCTGTTTAATACTAGGGGCTTAAGCCCCTTTTCTGATTCCTAATTGGTTCCTATACAAATATCTAGTGAAATAGAGTCGTTATAGATCTTGCCGACCTTTCAGCCCAGTCGAAGCGACTGTTCCCGGCTCTCCCGATGGTCGTTAGTCCCTGCGCCTGGTCGCATCTTCTTCCGGTAGCTCTGAAGGTGCCACAGCCGAGTCCCTAGACTCGGCTTTCCCTTCTAAGAAGTCTTCAGCCGAGTCCGTACCGTAGACCACCGCTCCTAAGCTGCTTTTAAAGCCGAGCTCTGGTGCGTCGCAATCTTGTACCGTAGGCCACGGCTCCTTAGAATCAGCCAAGGGCCAAACTTGATGTTTGCTACATCACACACATCGACTGATTACGCTATCCTGATTCTTGTCCTTTCTTACTGTTCACCATCATAGCAGTCGACATCCTCGCAGATCACCCTGGATCTGGACCATAAACATTAGATCAGTAGTCGCAACGTCGTGATCTGGACTTCTCCTCTCGCCAATATCGCAATCATTCCCCATAGTATCCAGATCACGAGTCCCCCGAGTCCGATCATGCCTTAATAGGCCAGATCACGCAGATCTCATTCCAGATCGGCTAGATCTCCTTGATCTCCTTGATCTAGGGTTTCCATGTATGATCCAGTTTTAATACTTCGTGATAAGCATAATCGTAATGTATCCAAGCTTACTCCATGCTGTTAATCCTCCAATCATCGTCCAGTTTTACCATAATATATCTAGGTCCCAGATCACTCGGATCCGCCTATGGATCTAGGTCCACGAGCCTTGATCCAAGTTCCCTGAATGGAACCTGATATCCGGACCGATCTGGTCTTCACGGATATAGATTATAGCCTAGATCCAGACATCTCGGTCTAGATCACCAGTTTTCGTAGCGTGAATAGACATACTGCCACACCCATCTTGCAATCACACCAGTCCCACATCATCCATATCCTTATGTAATCTTTCCAACCTTCGGATCTGGGTATATGTATAGATCGTATGCCAATCCATCCATCACGTCCCACCCAGGATACCACTAATCTCCATCAATCTTATTAATCGACTGGATCCATGACTAGATCCACCCACATCAGCTCGTCATCTAATCCAATCACGTCACGTCAGGTCCGATCCCATCCAAATCGGATCTTTCCTGGATATTCCAATGCCAGATCTTTCCAATCCACTTCACCACACTCGCTGCCAACGACTTCATCTTGGGACTGTCTCGGTCAGGGTCAAAGTCCCAGTCGTCATCTGTGGTTACGGCGCCCGTCACGGCTAGCAGCAGTATTCCGGCTGCTTCCTCGCCTCGGTCCCAGTCCTCACTGCCGAGCGGTAAGACAGTCACTTCTGCTAACTCGGCTGCTGCTTCCCCAGCTTCACCTCGTACAGTTCTGCAGGCTCCCCGTCGGTCTCGCTCCGTGGTGAAACCCTCCGCCCCCTCTCAAGCTGGATCGACAACCTTCGTTCCACTCGGGGGTGGGTCTCTACAGCGCGGTCCGAAGAAGTTGGCCGGCTTGGCTGGCCCTTTCCTCAGACCGGGTTTTACTGCACCCAGTGCACAGAAGGTTTGGTCCAAGATCAAGACCGTTGAGCTCTCGGAGACGTTGCCGAAGGATGCTGTTTCTCCGATCTCTGTGGCTGGACTCGAAGCTCTGATGGACTGGGAGAATCCCAACCACCCGTGGCAGGAGCTCCGCCGAAAGTTGCCTCGGTCTCCGTGTCTTTTTGATGCAAATGGCTTCCCTTCTGGGTCCAAGATCTCGATCCGGAACACAGGGCTCGGTCGCACCGTCAAGATGTGGCGCCAATTCCAACGCATCTCGACCGACAAGACCGAGAAGGCGGACTTGGGTCGTTGTGGGAGTGTCGTCACTGGATTCAAGTCTCGGCTGTGGAGAGTTTCCTCCGACGGTTTGAGCGCCGGCACGGCCGTCACGATCCTCTTGTTACTGCTCTCGTCGCGAAGTGGAAGAACTATAACAAGGCTCGGAACCCTCGTGCAGACCGCATTCACCAGCAGATGGTTTACCGAGTCTGGGAGTGGAGCATCGATCGCGACAACAAGCCTCGCGAAAACACGGCCGAGATCTTGTTGGGGTCTACCTACCTCCAGTACCCTTTCGAGGTGCTGGACTGTGCTCCGACCACGGACGATTGGGTTCGAGAGCTCCGGGACCTGGATGCTCGGCAACCATGGCGTAACTGTTGGGTAGATGCTCCAGCCGAGCACCCCTATAACACGACGTTCGCGCCGTGCAATCCCAATGTGTCGCTGTTCGTTCCTCGGTACTGGTCTCGGGCAAGCGTCACAGCGTCAGTCGTCGTGGACTATACCCTTGATCCGGCTGCTGTTAGTGCGCCGGATCACTGATCCGTCCGTCGAGGGGTCGGCCGAGCAAGTAGATCCAGATGTGGACTCGATGGCCACTGGGTCTCGGAGCCAGCCTCCTCACATCGCGGGATCACCTCCCGCCAATATCTTGAGTGCAGGTTTGGATGTCCTCGTGGACTTGGCTACCACCTCTACCGAGATATAGTCTCGGTCGGTGAATCTCCGGCTTCGTTGTCCAAGTTATTCCAGTAGTTCCCAGAGTACAATAGCGTAAATTGGTAGCTTGGTTTCTCTATCGTTCTTTGTCGTAATCCCCAATTCACTGGTTCGTTTACTTTTCATGCAAATATGCAATGTTCGGTACAGTAATTTTCATCATTCGTCTCTGTAGGCTGTACCAGCCCCACAGAGGATCTTCATTTCAGTACAGTAGCTGTCACTGCAGGCTGTACTGGCCCTGCAGACAGGTCGATCTTCGGTGACGTTCCATTTAATCCTCGTCGGCGACTTGGACCATTTGCAACCGTCGGTCACTGCGCTTCTCTCGCAAGTAGTCATAGAGAAGACCTCCGCACGACAAATTGGACGCAGATTTCGATGTTGGTTCGTCATATCCCAACTTCTTCGCTTTCATCTCTCGGACGGCTCGTTCGGTGCCTGTTGATAACGGGACGCGGTCATCGAGGACAGCCTCAACCTCGTATTCGCCGGCGAGTTGATCAGGCTCCCAGCTGCCTTCGGGAAGCAACTCCTCGTCGAAATCTAGTCTCGTTTCCTCCGTCACCTCCGGTGTCAACCGACTCTTCGGTCGACTCCCGAATTCGTTTACAGCCTTGAGTCGAGATACATGCATACATGCACCACAGGGTAGAAAATGTACCCACTTCGGTCGGGTAGTTCCAACTCATACGCGAACTCTTCGACCTTTCTCTTCACCCGGAATGGTCCATGCCATCGGTGTGCTAGCTTCTTCGTTAGTCCTGGTTTCACGCGTTCCATGTACAGCCATACCCGGTCGCCCGGCTCAAACAATGGCCTCTGTACGGTGACCGGGGTGTCATCTGCTGCCCCTGATATAAAGTATGCCTCATCCGAAGGCTCGGTCTGACCAGTGCTCGGTATAGCCGCTTGTTCTCTTCCACTAAGTGCTTCGTTGAGCTTTCGGGCGCTCCGAGACTTCTCGGTGGCTTGATATTCCTTGGCCATTTCTAGTGCCATCTTCTGTTGACGGTTCACTTCTCGGCGCCATGCTAATGCGTCTGTTTGCTTTCCAGACCCTCGTTTGAGCGACGAGGTCATCACTCGGAGCGTTGACTGTGCGTCCGACCCATGAACAAGGTAGAACGGAGTTTCTTTCCTCGTTGCATCCATCGAAACTTCTTGGCGATCTCATCCCAATCTTGCTGGAGCGGGTCCTCGGCTACACTCGCACCGATTGCATGACGGTCTTCACCGACCGTTCTTGCTGGCCATTAGCCTGCGGGCGGTAACTCAGGGTCGCCCTTGACCTCGATTGCATCATTTCAGAGAAAGCTTGGCATACCTCGCTCATGAAGCGTGGGTCGCGATCATGGCGGATCATTGTCGGAGCACCGAATCTTCGGTAGACACACTCTTCGAAAGCTTTTGCCACACAGAGCGCGGTTGTGTCGGCCATTGCCTTTCCCATCACGAATCCTGTGAACGCGCAATGGAAGAGCAGAAGCGCTGTATTGCCCCTCCGAGACTTCGGTAGTGGTATGACAAAGTCCATGGACACCAGTTGGAACGGTCTCTCGACGAGTACGTTGCCGGGCGAATACCCTCGGAACTGTGGTCGGCTCTTGTTAGAACTGCAATCGGGGCAAAACCGTACGTGACTTTCGACATCCGCGTAGAGACCGATCCAAAAGTAGTCTTGTCTGATCCTGTTGAAGGTTCGGACAATACCTTGGTGGCCGCCTTCTAGCGAGTCATGGCAGTTTTGTAATACCTCTTGGACCATTGTTGAGGGTACTACCAGGCGAAGGATAGTCTCCTCCTGTTGTCGGTCGCTCTTCCGACGGCTCGTTCCCAGGTAATATAGGAGATTGTCCTCGCTTAGTGTGAACCGGTCCGACATCTTCCATGAATCTCTCGCTGCTCGATAACCGAGCTTCGAGTCTTCGCCACGGAGAACCGTCTTAAGGTTAGACCACCTCAACTCCTCGTCCTGGGCTACTGCGATCCGTCTCCGACGCTCTCGTTGGATCGTCAAAGCGTCTATGTCATTTGCACTCGGAGCTGTTGGTGTTGAATCCTCGGTGCTCAGTTGCTCCTCTCGCACGTGGTTTTGAGCTTTGGTAGGCGTATCATTCGCTTTGTCTTGGCTGTCCGCTTCTCTTCGGTCGACTATCGAGGTCTCGTTGGCGAATCTGACCCACTTCTCGTTGACTTTAGCTTGTTGCCGGGTGGTCACCGTTAGTCGTCCGGTCTCAGTGTCATCTTGCACGAAATCGAAAAACATTCTGCGATGGGGAGAGCCTGTTCTCACGTGGGCTCGGATAGTGTTGACCTCGGCCTTGGCAGTTGGTTCATAGATGACGTCTTGAATGCGGTTTAGCGCAACTAATTCTGACAGCCTGGTCTCGGTCGACACCACTTTAGACACCTTGCTCTCGAGCGTTTCGCTTGCTAGCGAATCTGCAGCGGCATTGAACGCTCGGACCACGTGCAAGTACTTCACTGACCGGAACTTGGCTGTGCGCTCTCGGTGGCGGTTCAATTGGGTCAACAGTGACTCCTTCCGACATGCGATCACCCCTAGGGACTGTTGGATTGCGAGTCTCGAGTCGCCCACGATGACTAAGTCCTCGGCCGTGTGTTCTAATGCAGCTTGGACTCCGTTGTTCATTCCCGCATACTCGGTGAGGTTCACCGTAGTCGCCTCGAGATAAGCACTCGCAGCGGTCACTATAGTCCACTCTGGTAATCTCCACAGTATCCATGCACAACTGCCATAGCCACCGTGCTTTTCGGCCTTAGCTGAACCATCAAATGACAGCGCGAAGCCTTGATAGGACCTCGGTAGCCGTGCGTACAGTAGGTTCGGGTCCATTCTAATGCTCGGTGACCCTCTGGTTGGCGGTGCAACTTGTGCTAACGAGTCATCTAGGTCGACGAAACTCGTCAACCCCGCTTGAAGTAGCCGAGCGAACAAACAGTCTCGTTCCTTCACCCGCTGCACCACTAAGTGCCACGGGGACAGCATGACCGCGAACTGGGTCGTGTGTCCGAACAGTGTCTTGGACTTATGTACCCAGTCGAGCGTCGAAAAACGTGTATAGACATGGATGGTCCGACCTGTGAGCTGAGTGTAGCACACCTTCAGCAGCAGTAGAAGGGCCAAGACCTCCTTCTCGGCCGGATGATAGTTCATCTCGGCGTCCTTGAGAACACGCCCGCAAAACCGAACGGGGTGCAACTTGTCGTCGTGTTCTTGCATGAGAGTAGAGCTCAGCGCCCACTCGTTCGCAAAGAGCATGACGTGCACTGCTTTGTCTCGGTCCAAGTGCCGCAATATCGGGGCGTTCATCACCTTCTGCTGAAGTACCACAAAGCTTCGTTTGGCCACCGTGAGGTCACCCCCAGGTGCGAAGTCTGTGTCCTTCGACTGGTACAGCGCAGCGCCGTACACTGCAAAGTCCTGGATGAACCGGCTGTAGTAGTTGAGCGCACCCAGGAACGACTGCATACCTTTCTTTGACGTTGGGAAAGGGACCTCCGTCACTGCCTTGATCTTCTTCGGATCGGCTCGAATGCCTTCGGACGAGATTTCATGGGACAGGAAGTCCACCTTGGACTGCACGAATATACTCTTCGGGAAGCTGACGCTGATCCGGCACTCTGTGAAACGTTGGAGCAGTCGGTCCAGCGTCGCTAAACAGCCGTCGAACGTCTCGTTACCAAAGCATATGTCGTCGACGAAGGATCGTCAGTCGAACGTCGGTCGAACACCGGGACCAGCGAAGACTCGCCCGACTCGCCGTTCGTAAACATATCATCCGTCGAACTATTCACCAACAGGGACACCGTGCCCATAACAGTAGAAGATTCTCGGTCGGCCTCGAACTTGGTTCGAGCCCTCGGTTGAGCCTCTGAATGCTGGTTACAATCCTCGGTAGCGACTGTCCGGGAATCTTTGGGCTGTTCTTCGGCTTCACGCATAGCTTTCGCGAATTGCGACCACCCGCCCTTCAGCTGGACAAATCCCCAAAGGGCATTGTCGATCATCCGCTGGTAAATCATCGGTACATTCTTGAGACCAAATGGCATCCGTAGCCACTCAAAATCCCCCAGTGCGCAGACAAATGCAGAGATCCACCGAGCTCTCTGTGTCATCATTATGGCCCAAAATCCGCTCGCCCCATCTAACGAGCAGAACCATAGGTAGGACTCCATGTCAGTCAAAAGGTCGTCAACGAGCGGCATGACGTACTCCATGATCGCTGTGACTGCATTCACCATCTTGTAATCAATACACAGACGGATATCGACACCGTTCTTTTTCAGAACAATCACAATCGGGGATGCCCACGGGCTGTCCGAGAAGGTAATTAGTCCAGACCGTAGCAATCCCTTCAGGAGCTCATACAGCTTCCCGAGAAATCGCAACGGCGTCCTCCGAGCCCTCTGTTTGATGGGCGCGTGTCCCTGCACGTCAATATCGCAAACCACACCGTACGCCGGTGGTGGTAGCGCATTATCACTTGAGATCATGATCTTCTCGTGGCGCTTCAACACATCAAACGAGCTTCAGCTGTTGACCCACATCCAGGTCCTTGTTCTGAATGTTCGAAGCAGTAACTGTGATCTCGGTCAGGTCAGGCAAGAATGCCAATTCTTGTGCGTAGTCGGTGAGCTCGATGTCGTTCGCCAAGTGCTCGGACACGTCATTCTCTTCAGCGTCACGTCCCGACACAACTCCTGCTGCAATCTCATGCATCGCGGACACATACGTAGCATTCAATATACGCTCCGGATCTTCAGTAGGACACGGGGTATGTATGGCTCGGTCGTCTGGTTCGTCCAGAATCTGGACCGAGGTGCCGATATTCTCGGACGGCACCCCATTTGAAGACTCGGTGCACAATGCATCTGCAACGGCTTTGAATGCAGGCGAGTCGTCGCGTCGACCACATTCCCTGCCGGTCGTGTCTGTGGCTTGAGTCATATCCTCGGCGCAGTAGACTTGGGCCTCTTCGACTGGACCCGAATCCTCGGCGTCTCTAGTGAGAATATTCCGAGGTGTCGGATACTCTCTGCGCTCGACCGCAGGCGGATGTTCGGCTAACCAACATTCATAGAGCTCGCGTTCTCGTTCAAACTGCGTCTCGTCACGGCTCTCCGCGTAGGCAAGGATCTGCCACTCCTTATACTTGTTAGACCGTAGGCGTACGTACCCAGGCTCGCGCGGAAGTTCGTCTATCGGTACCCATAACACAACCGACTCATGTTTCGAGCAATTAGCGACCCTCGGTGTCACATTCGTCAGCCGGATCCACGTCGGGTGCCCCCGTCTAATCCTCGTTACCGTCGGATCCAAACTTCGTGAATGTCCCGAGGCGGTCGCTTGCACTTAAGCCGAAACTCTCGCCACTCATGGCCGGGGCTATACAAGTCTTCGATCGGCCCACCAACTACCTGAGTGCCGTAGGGTTCATCATCCGCGGCGCCAGCGACTTATTTAGAGGCACCATCACTTCATCGGGCAGTCTGGCTGTCCCGTGGAACAGGTCCAGCCTAACTCCTGCCCGGAATCATGAAGTCCGTTCCAAGGATCACATCGACTCCTGCACTGTGGTTCATGATCCACATCTCAAACTCGTACACTCGCTCCCACCCAAGGTGATCTTCACGAGCGCTCGTCGACGTGTTTCTAGTACTCCGGGGTTAATGCCTCGTACTTCCAAGCTTCGGCCGTGGTCCGGGACTTCACGCAACCGTAACCTCTTGGCGTAATTCGCCGAGATCACGCTGACGTTGGCTCCCGTGTCCAACAGAATCCTCGTTCGCACATCGTTCACCGCGCCCTTGACCAAAGCTCTCATTCACTTCCTCTTGTCGTACCGTTGGGACGACCACCACCCCAATCTCTCGCCTGGGAGCAACTTCGTTCTCGGGACGAGACTTCGGGGCGACCGTTCAACTCGGGACGTACTAACTATCGAACCCTCGGTCTCGCGACCGCTAGACTCGCCAGTATTCCACTCCTTCATTTCACACTCACTGAGGCTTGCACCTCTCTCCTTTTCAATTTCCATCGCTGTCATGCTCGTAATCTTTCGGTCTTCGGGTCAATTTACCTCACCCGCGAACGCGAATATATAGTCGGCGTCTATTGCAGGTTCGGTTAACTGTGGCAGCCCGATTGGGACCAACCCAGTTTCAGTTGGCGGGCTGCCTAGTTTAAATGATTCCCGAACACTAAGCTTTGCAGCTCAGGTATGAGATCCTTCTTCTCGACCTTCGATCGTAGGAGGTTGGTGAGCTCGTTGAGGGCGTCACACTTCCCAGCGTCGTGCACTTGTTTGCACAACTTGCATCGCCTGTAGCAATAATGCACGGAGTGCGACATACTGCCACAGGTTGCACAAGGGCCGTACTGGCGCTGTCGGTTGTCTCGTCCGTAACCTCGGTCTTTGTTGAAGTGACCATTACCGCCTCTGGGGTGTCGGTGGTCGGACCGGGCAAACATACCCTCCGCAGCAGCGCGGCGTTCGCTGTCGTTGGCGGCTGCAACATGACCGTATTCACCGTCGGGACTAGAATCGCTGTCGGAGCTCTCACTGGAACATCGGCTGCCGTCCCGGCGCCGTTCGTCTTCGCTAGATGTCTCGGTGCTGTCATAACCATGATGGCGCATCTCTGGGCGGTTCGATCGAGGCCTAGTTGTGTCGCCCATATTCAATTCAGCGACAAGTTCGGTCAACACATTCGTGACCCTCGGGCGTGAATCGTCGCGACGACGTTCTCGGTCATGTCGATCACGGCGATAACTGTCTCGCGAACCCTCGGTGCGTCTACCATCATGTCGACGTCTATCTTCTTGATTCTTATGACGGCGTCCTGACGACTCTCGGGATGTTTTTTCGCTCTCGACGACGAAGGATGTCGTTGACCATATCTTTGAGGTCATGAATGTCCTTAACTCGGACGTGACACAGACGCTCTTCTAGGCCTCGGTCATCACACGTATCCAGAACGTGTTCCACATGGTCTTTAGCATCGCGTCCACCGTTCTCGGACTGCACTCCGGCATTGCGAGCGTAGCCGTTAAGCCTATTGAGGTAATCACACACGTGCTCTTTATCCTCTCGTTTCGCTGAATAATACCGAGCCTTCGCAGACTGAGTAAACCGTGAGCAGTAGTACTTGATGAACGCGTCGCTCAATAACTTCCACGTACGAGTTGTCGGTACCAATGTAAAGCTCCATCTTGGAGACTGAGTTCGAACGCCATGCACCATTCGTTCGGTGGCGTGTGCGTCCCCTTCATCTCGTAGATAAAGGTTCGGAGCTATTGCATAGACTTCTAGCTCTTGTTCCGGGGTCCAAAATAGGGCTTGATGTTGCCGTGTGGAAGGTGGGTTGCGAGCTCAAGCCTCGGTGTGGAGCTTTTAATCTTCGCCTTGCTCAGTTCGCGAATCTGGCGCGCCCATTCTTCGGCGAGGTCCCCATCGAGATAATCGAAGTCACCTGAGTCGCTATCACTGTCCGACGAGTCCTCTGGGCTATCGTAGTTCCTGGCGGGACGTCCGCCAGTCTCTTGACGAGTGTTCGGAGTGGGGCGTAGACTTTCTGTCTCCTCGGCTAGCCGCTCAGATCGACTTGCAGACCTCGGTGTCACCATGTGCGAATCTTGCATGTACGGTGAAGCCTCGGCTGTAGCCGTAAAGATACCAGAATCGGAACCCTCGTTGACACGCTTCTTGGGAGTTTGAGGAAGTGGGATCTTTGATGGGTCCGTCACTTCCGGTGCGCGTCGAGCTATAGGTTGACGGCCTGCCCCAATATCGGGTACCCCGAACGACGTCCGCAACTTCTTCTTCCACTTTCGCAACGCTGTGCCGGCATCGGTCGGCGTCCAATCCTTGAGTGCGGCGTCAGATGGAAACCTCTGAGGCTCGCACCCCATAGCACGGAGGAGTACCACAGTGTCCTGAGCCACTTGTCGAGTGCTCGTTGAGTCAATGGGCACAGCTAGCTCAACCCCGAGGTCCATCCAGACTGCCTGGCGGACTAGCTTCGGGCCGAACAGTTGCATCCAATTGCTCCTAGTCTTCATGAGTTCCAGGCAGCGACCTAAAAACCTTGTTGGCAGCCGGCGTATCACCATTGACTGGTGGCCGGTTGCCTGTCGACCGAGAAGTTGCCTTCCTGGCCATCGCCGACGGCTTCAAACCGTCGGACCCATCATCACTGTCCTCGGTGGCCGGTTCAGGACCAGCTACGTCGTCCAGCTCTTCGGTGAGGTTGCGCGCGAGCGACCTTACCTCTCCGCTTCGGCCTACACATACCACAGCGGCTTCCGAAAAGTCGGACATTGCTGTCTTCTCTTCCAGGTACTCATCATCATCATCTTCCTTGGCATCGGAGTAGCCAATCGACTCGTCGAAACTTCCTGAGCGTTCGGCAATCGTCACCAAACGAGATGTCGGTGGCGTCGACAACGAACCCTCAGGATGCACCGTAGGCTCGGTGCGTGTTCCACTTGACTTCATCGGTGTTGCTGGTACCGCTGACTTGCCTCCTTTCGCCATTTTCTCTCTTCTTCTCTCTCTCGAATGCTCGTTAGGGTAGAACCTAACACAACCACAACACACAGAAGGTCGCACCAATCCCGGATCACGGCGCCAGTTGTCGTGTAGGACACGATAGAATTATCACTTGTCGGGTGAGTTCCCACCAACAACACACGCTTCCCGTGAAGGTCAGCGATTGTTGGATCAAACCTAAAGACCAGGAACGATCCCTTACACCGGGTCGGTTGTAAGCGCTTCTGTATACCGAGGTTGTTTTAGGTAACCCTTACCTACACCACTAGCCAAGAGCTTAGACTAGGGTGTTATATTGCGCTTTCGCGCGTAACCCTGTAGTCCCTCAGAGGAAAGGGTACTGGCGTGTTAGGCCTTATACAGGGGTGTCGAGGTATAACCTCGACGGGGAGCAAAATATACACTAGGACCTTAGTAGACCCTAAGTATACACGTAACGACATTTCACTGTCGCCTCCGATCTCTCGGCCACACCAACTCTTGGCCTGACCAGGATAAACTCTCGGTTCAATGTACCTTGAGTCTACCAACAGGCATCCCACACAACTGAGCGTATCCTGGCACTTAAATAAGCTAGCTACACTTACCTAAGTCGGACTTGACTCTTGTTAGCTGGGGGGAAGACTGCGTTTTATAAACTGTTTAATGTGAGGCTCAGAGAGCCTCTGTATGTCATCCTATGTTTTGTCCTATGCCTATATACAAATATCAAGTGTAAACAAATCTCTGTAGGAGCCTCCGAGGTTTCAGAATAAGTACGACCGAGCGGTCGACAACTCACCCTTAAGTACGGATTTGGGACTGTATAGACGTGAGACAAGGGATCTGAGATGAGTACAGAGCCCTATCTCGGCCTAATCTAGGAGGCCTCGGCCAGGTTGTATTAGGCCAACCGAGCCTCTCGGATGTCACTATTCCTTCTCTGTCACTCCGTCGCGGGATGTATAATCCTCCAATGGGGTTGAACCCTCGCTTTTCACCGAAAGGTTCTATGGCGGTTGCCCTAGCGACTGGGTAGCTACCCCATCGTTAGAACCCAACATCACAGGAGGATCTCCAGGGTCTACTCTGTAGTGGAGTAACCCATCGGCCTGCTCATAGCAATAAAGCTGTGACCGCTGTCGGGGAGAGCGCTTATCGACCATGGCGTCCTTTCCCTCAGAGAGGGACCACACCATGGGTGTGTAGTTCTTGGCCGCCAGAGTCAGGACTGGCGCTTGCTGTAAGCTCGCCTTGATGCTGTCAAAAGCATCCTGGTGCTGTTGCTCCCAGACCCAGTCGGCATCCTTCTTTACAAGATCCGACAAGGGTCGAGCTAGTTCAGCGTACCCTGCGCTGTACTTATGAAGATAGTAGGCTAAGCCCAACCACTTCCGGAGGTCCTTCTGTGACCTCGGGGTCGGCCAAGACGCTATGACCTTGACCTTCCTTGGATCGCCGCGTACGCCGACCAGCAGCCGAGGACTTTTATCTCCTCATCCGCAAAGACACACTTGTCGATGTTGGCATAGCGCTTATTAGCTCTCATGATCTCAAACTCTCGACGGAGGTGCTTCAAACGCACCCTCATAGCCGTCTGGCCGTCTTCGGCACGGCTATGGACGAATATGTCGTCAAAGTACGTCTGTGCGAACGTACGCAATGGTCTAAACAGTTGTGTGACCAAGCGATTGAACGTCGCTGGGGTATTCGATAGCCCTTGTGGCATCACTAGCCACTCCCAGAGCATCCCGCTCGGGGTGCTCACTGCGGTGAGAGGAATGTCACTCTCCCACATCAGGATCTGGTAGTATCCGTCTACCAGATCCAGGGCACTGTACAGCGTACAGCCCGACATGTTGTTCAGCATCACATCCTTGCGAGGGATCGGCGTCTGTGCCGGTACCGTCGCATTGTTCAGCTTGTCGTAAGCATGAACCAGACGCCACTTCCTGTTCGGTTTACGAACGCAGAAGGTTGGCGTCGAGTGCGGGGACTTCGATTCCCGCACCATGCCCAACTTTGCCTTCTCGACGAAGAAGGCATCTATGGCCTCGCACTGCTCGCGAGGTAGAGGCCACTGCCTCGTGACACAGTACTTTGTTCCGGGCACGAGGTCAATCTCGTGCCGTACTCCCCGATCCGGCGGGAGTTGGGATGGTGGGTGCTTCGACACCACATCCGAGAATTCTTTCACAAGAGGATACACCGGATCCTCCGGGTTCCTGATGATCTCAGAACCCAAGCGCGTTGCGCGCTGCTTCGTGAACCCCTCCAGGACGTCCTTGTCCATTACGGAGGAAGAGTTTAAATCTTCAGGAGACGTCTCCGGCTTCAGGATAACCATCTCCGCAATCTCTCCGGCCTTCAACTCGGACAGGAAGTCCTTCATGGACAATTCCTCGAGGTTCAGCGGTGCTGACACCTCTGGCAGTGCCTCCACCTGGACGGCACCTGCCTTCACTTGACGACCGGACACGCCGTCGAAGACATGACATTGGCCTTCGACCGGCCGTGCCGGTGGAGTCTCAGACTCCGAGTGTGGTACTTGGTTATTCACACGGGAGGTGCTTAATGACACCTCCGCTTTCGTACTGGTCTTCTCGGCCCCGCGTGGAACTCGGTTACCCACGCTAGAGCCCCCTGCTGCGCTCTCGATCTTCTTCTCGGTCTTTTCGACCCTGCGTGGAACTATGTTACCCACGCCGGAGGCGCTCTCAGTGTCCTCCTCAATAGTCTCAGCTGTTTGTGGAACTACGTTACCCGCCTGTGGACCTATGTTATCCACACAGGAGACGGCATCAGCACTCTCTCTCTCATCGCAACACCATCGTTGGAGTGAGTGCCTCCCAATACTTCTTCGGGCGCGTAAGCGCCTTGGCGACCATCTCTGACGCCCCAGTCCCCGACAGAGATGGGAACATTACTCACCAAAGCTCTGTCGGAGACTGCAGGCCGGCTAGCCCCAATGGCTTTGCCGCGCCAATCGATTCAGGGCTCGTGCTTTTCGAGCCACGGCATGCCCAGCATCAAGTCGTACTTGTCCATGTCTAGGACAAGGAACGACTCCGTGCTGTCAAAGTCCTCAAATTTTACAGCCAGGTCCATCCGGACCCCAGATACGTTAACCACCGTACCATCGGCCAGTCTCGCCGAGACTTGGCCCCTGCCTTTGCTTTCACGCAAAGCATCGGCATACTTGTCACCATTCCGTGCGACCGTCTGGCGTCGAGCAAAGTTCGTCGACGCCCCAGAATCAATCAGGATTCTAAAGGGATCTCCATATCCCCGTACACTCGCGTGTACCACGAGCAGTCCACCGCTGCTCTTCCTCGTCTCTAGAGCACCCAGGCTCTCAGGGGCTAAGCCTCCATGGCGTGCGCCGTCCGCACTCCTACCATGGAGACTTAGATCTTCCCCAGTAGGGCGCCCCGCCCCTACTGGTGACCCCAGTTCCCCTGGCTCTTGGGTCGCGGCTTCTACCACGGCCTCCTCGAGCCCTTGGATTTGGAAGGGAACTTCCTTTGCCCTACCGCAGGCACGTTGCATGTGCCGAGCTTCCCACATCCGTAGCAACGGATGGAGTTCTGTACGGCCGTACCCAGTTCCATGGGTACTGGCCCTGTGCTAGCTCCAGCTGCTGGAGCTCCTTGCACTGCTCCTGACGACGCATTGTGGCCTTGCCACGCCGACGTAGGAGTACGAGCCTGTCGGTGGCTGTACTCCTCTTGGAGGGCGATCTGGATCGCCTCCTCCATGGTGTTCGCATGCACGCGGAACAACTGTGTGCGGGATGGGCCCATCTTCAGGCCATCCATGAACACTGTCACCTTGATGTGTTCAGGTAGGGGGTTCCCCACCAGAGATGTAGAGAGTACTCGCATCTCCTGGATGTACTCATGCAGAGCACGCTTTCCTTGTTTACTGGCAAGGAAGCGCGAGCGCTGGCGATACTCGTAGTTCGCTGGAAGGAAGGCGGCTCTAAGCTGTTAACACAGCTGAGCCAAGGTTGTGAAGCAAGCCGGCGTTGTCGCCTCGCGCGTGTACGCCCAGGTCTTCGCCCGACCTCCTAGGTTGGACAGGGCGAAAGCGACCCAAAGTCGCTCGGTCGAGATGAGAGCCGCGTCCATCGCGAGCTCTACTTCTCTGACCCAGAGGAGGGTCTCTCCCTCCTTCCCCTCATAGGGGTTAACCTTAAGCCTCAGCGGCTTAGGTTGGGCTGGCTTCATCTCAGCCATGGGGGCCTGCAGCCCCTGTAAGTGAGCGATATGCCCTCTCTCGTACGTGTCGAACGTCTCGATGCGTTCGACCTGCTCGGCCGGTGTAGCAGCCGCCAAGCTTCGGAGGGCATCTCCTCCAAAGATGCCCACCATCTTCCGGACCGACTCAAACTGAGAGTCGGTCAAATGAGGGAACTCCCCTCTATCCATCCTGGCTTACCTTGTAGGAGCCACAGAGGATTCAGGTAGCCAATCTACCCGCGTAGGCGTGGATTGACTACAAGTGCTACCAAGTGTAGCGGGGTCGCACGAGCACCTTGCTTCAGGAAGGGTGCTATTAAGAGTATGCAAACTCTAAGTGAACGGCAGTTCACTAGTCCCTGGTCTTAGGGGACTTAATAGCCAGTTTAGCGTAAGTTTAGTACTGATTTATTTATAGTTAATTAGGTCCATTTGGCCTGTAATACAAACTCCTAATTAACTATAATATATCCTTATTATGCATATAAAAAGTAGGTCAAATACGATTGGTTGGCCCTCAGCCACCTAGACCTCCGTGGCATTAGTGTGGTCCACACCACTCACAACAGCGTATTAAAACAAATACCCACAGAAGTACATCTACATCTAAAGGTGGTACCCTTTCTAGGGTACCCCTTCATGTAACCCTGTTACACTAAGGCTTGTGAATTAGGTCTTCTCCAGCAAAATGTGCCCGTCCAGCAAGCTGATTCTACACAAGCGCAAAAATATAAAAGGTGGTAATTGAATTGGTTAAGACGCTGCTTGGTTTTGTAATGTAGCGAACATCAAGTTTGGTCCTTGGCTGAGTCTAAGGAGCCGTGGCCTACGGTACAAGATTGCGACGCACCAGAGCTCGGCTTTAAAAGCAGCTTAGGAGCGGTGGTCTACGGTACGGACTCGGCTGAAGACTTCTTAGAAGGGAAAGCCGAGTCCAGGGACTCGGCTGTGGCACCTTCAGAGCTACCGGAAGAAGATGCGACCAGGCGCAGGAGCCAACGACCATTGGGAGAGCCGGGAACAGTCGCATCGACTGGGCTGAAAGGTCGGCAAGATCTATAACGACTCTATTTCACTAGATATTTGTATAGGAACCAATCAGGAATCAGAAAAGGGGTTTAAGCCCCTAGTATTAAACAGAGCAGAATTTTCTAGTTCCAGAACACGTGTACACTCTTCCGGTAAGTCCCTGCACGGGCCGGATTATGTCTGCCGTCAGAACTCGAGAGGCATAGCTTGTAGAGTTCTGACTGGTAGCGCCAAGAGATTAGGTTGGCCTAGGGAAGGGCGTGTCTCGCCAAGCGCGAAGAACAAACCCCGCCGAGCTCGGCGGGTCGGTATACCGTACAGCCCGGGTACCGTTACTCTTTCAGCCGAGTAGCCTTTGCCTCGGCGACCCGTAAAAGCGCTAACGCGCCGTCGTCCATCCTTTGGTGAGGGCACGTATTATTGGCTGGTTTGGTTGTTTGATACTCGGCGGAAGCGAGACATCAGCTGTCCCGGAAGGGCCGACCGGCTAGGGGACAACCCGGCGGAGGCCACCAAACGCCGACCTAACTCGGCGATTGTTGTGGTTGCGTTCTATTTACCCACATCTGACGGATTTGTGCGTTCTGAGACACCGCAGTTTCCATTTCGCTAGTATGCATTATTAAATTTGATTTTTCTAAACATTGTTACTTGTAAGTTATTTCAGATTTCATTAAATCCATGGGATATGTAACGGGGTTACATGAAGGGGTACCCTAGAAAGGGTACCACCTTTAGATGTAGATGTACTTCTGTGGGTATTTGTTTTAATACTCTGTTGTGAGTGGTGTGGACCACACTAATGCCACGGAGGTCTAGGTGGCTGAGGGCCAACCAATCGTATTTGACCTACTTTTTATATGCATAATAAGGATATATTATAGTTAATTAGGAGTTTGTATTACAGGCCAAATGGACCTAATTAACTATAAATAAATCAGTACTAAACTTACGCTAAACTGGCTATTAAGTCCCCTAAGACCAGGGACTAGTGAACTGCCGTTCACTTAGAGTTTGCATACTCTTAATAGCACCCTTCCTGAAGCAAGGTGCTCGTGTGACCCCGCTACACTTGGTAGCACTTGTAGTCAATCCACGCCTACGCGGGTAGATTGGCTACCTGAATCCTCTGTGGCTCCTACAAGGTAAGCCAGGATGGATAGAGGGGAGTTCCCTCATTTGACCGACTCTCAGTTTGAGTCGGTCCGGAAGATGGTGGGCATCTTTGGAGGAGATGCCCTCCGAAGCTTGGCGGCTGCTACACCGGCCGAGCAGGTCGAACGCATCGAGACGTTCGACACGTACGAGAGAGGGCATATCGCTCACTTACAGGGGCTGCAGGCCCCCATGGCTGAGATGAAGCCAGCCCAACCTAAGCCGCTGAGGCTTAAGGTTAACCCCTATGAGGGAAAGGAGGGGGAGAACCTCCACTTCTGGGTCAGAGAAGTAGAGCTCGCGATGGACGCGGCTCTCATCTCGACCGAGCGACTTTGGGTCGCTTTCGCCCTGTCCAACCTAGGAGGTCGGGCGAAGACCTGGGCGTACACGCGCGAGGCGACAACGCCGGCTTGCTTCACAGCCTTGGCTCAGCTGTGTTAACAGCTTAGAGCCGCCTTCCTTCCAGCGAACTACGAGTATCGCCAGCGCTCGCGCTTCCTTGCCAGTAAACAAGGAAAGCGTGCTCTGCATGAGTACATCCAGGAGATGCGAGTACTCTCTACATCTCTGGTGGGGAACCCCCTACCTGAACACATCAAGGTGACAGTGTTCATGGATGGCCTGAAGATGGGCCCATCCCGCACACAGTTGTTCCGCGTGCATGCGAACACCATGGAGGAGGCGATCCAGATCGCCCTCCAAGAGGAGTACAGCCACCGACAGGCTCGTACTCCTACGTCGGCGTGGCAAGGCCACAATGCGTCGTCAGGAGCAGTGCAAGGAGCTCCAGCAGCTGGAGCTAGCACAGGGCCAGTACCCATGGAACTGGGTACGGCCGTACAGAACTCCATCCGTTGCTACGGATGTGGGAAGCTCGGCACATGCAACGTGCCTGCGGTAGGGCAAAGGAAGTTCCCTTCCAAATCCAAGGGCTCGAGGAGGCCGTGGTAGAAGCCGCGACCCAAGAGCCAGGGGAACTGGGGTCACCAGTAGGGGCGGGGCGCCCTACTGGGGAAGATCTAAGTCTCCATGGTAGGAGTGCGGACGGCGCACGCCATGGAGGCTTAGCCCCTGAGAGCCTGGGTGCTCTAGAGACGAGGAAGAGCAGCGGTGGACTGCTCGTGGTACACGCGAGTGTACGGGGATATGGAGATCCCTTTAGAATCCTGATTGATTCTGGGGCGTCGACGAACTTTGCTCGACGCCAGACGGTCGCACGGAATGGTGACAAGTATGCCGATGCTTTGCGTGAAAGCAAAGGCAGGGGCCAAGTCTCGGCGAGACTGGCCGATGGTACGGTGGTTAACGTATCTGGGGTCCGGATGGACCTGGCTGTAAAATTTGAGGACTTTGACAGCACGGAGTCGTTCCTTGTCCTAGACATGGACAAGTACGACTTGATGCTGGGCATGCCGTGGCTCGAAAAGCACGAGCCCTGAATCGATTGGCGCGGCAAAGCCATTGGGGCTAGCCGGCCTGCAGTCTCCGACAGAGCTTTGGTGAGTAATGTTCCCATCTCTGTCGGGGACTGGGGCGTCAGAGATGGTCGCCAAGGCGCTTACGCGCCCGAAGAAGTATTGGGAGGCACTCACTCCAACGATGGTGTTGCGATGAGAGAGAGAGTGCTGATGCCGTCTCCTGTGTGGATAACATAGGTCCACAGGCGGGTAACGTAGTTCCACAAACAGCTGAGACTATTGAGGAGGACACTGAGAGCGCCTCCGGCGTGGGTAACATAGTTCCACGCAGGGTCGAAAAGACCGAGAAGAAGATCGAGAGCGCAGCAGGGGGCTCTAGCGTGGGTAACCGAGTTCCACGCGGGGCCGAGAAGACCAGTACGAAAGCGGAGGTGTCATTAAGCACCTCCCGTGTGAATAACCAAGTACCACACTCGGAGTCTGAGACTCCACCGGCACGGCCGGTCGAAGGCCAATGTCATGTCTTCGACGGCGTGTCCGGTCGTCAAGTGAAGGCAGGTGCCGTCCAGGTGGAGGCACTGCCAGAGGTGTCAGCACCGCTGAACCTCGAGGAATTGTCCATGAAGGACTTCCTGTCCGAGTTGAAGGCCGGAGAGATTGCGGAGATGGTTATCCTGAAGCCGGAGACGTCTCCTGAAGATTTAAACTCTTCCTCCGTAATGGACAAGGACGTCCTGGAGGGGTTCACGAAGCAGCGCGCAACGCGCTTGGGTTCTGAGATCATCAGGAACCCGGAGGATCCGGTGTATCCTCTTGTGAAAGAATTCTCGGATGTGGTGTCGAAGCACCCACCATCCCAACTCCCGCCGGATCGGGGAGTACGGCACGAGATTGACCTCGTGCCCGGAACAAAGTACTGTGTCACGAGGCAGTGGCCTCTACCTCGCGAGCAGTGCGAGGCCATAGATGCCTTCTTCGTCGAGAAGGCAAAGTTGGGCATGGTGCGGGAATCGAAGTCCCCGCACTCGACGCCAACCTTCTGCGTTCGTAAACCGAACAGGAAGTGGCGTCTGGTTCATGCTTACGACAAGCTGAACAATGCGACGGTACCGGCACAGACGCCGATCCCTCGCAAGGATGTGATGCTGAACAACATGTCGGGCTGTACGCTGTACAGTGCCCTGGATCTGGTAGACGGATACTACCAGATCCTGATGTGGGAGAGTGACATTCCTCTCACCGCAGTGAGCACCCCGAGCGGGATGCTCTGGGAGTGGCTAGTGATGCCACAAGGGCTATCGAATACCCCAGCGACGTTCAATCGCTTGGTCACACAACTGTTTAGACCATTGCGTACGTTCGCACAGACGTACTTTGACGACATATTCGTCCATAGCCGTGCCGAAGACGGCCAGACGGCTATGAGGGTGCGTTTGAAGCACCTCCGTCGAGAGTTTGAGATCATGAGAGCTAATAAGCGCTATGCCAACATCGACAAGTGTGTCTTTGCGGATGAGGAGATAAAAGTCCTCGGCTGCTGGTCGGCGTACGCGGCGATCCAAGGAAGGTCAAGGTCATAGCGTCTTGGCCGACCCCGAGGTCACAGAAGGACCTCCGGAAGTGGTTGGGCTTAGCCTACTATCTTCATAAGTACAGCGCAGGGTACGCTGAACTAGCTCGACCCTTGTCGGATCTTGTAAAGAAGGATGCCGACTGGGTCTGGGAGCAACAGCACCAGGATGCTTTTGATAGCATCAAGGCGAGCTTACAGCAAGCTCCAGTCCTGGCCTTGCAGGACGAGAACAAGTCATTTAGCGTCGTCTGTGACGCTTCTTACTCTGCAATAGGCTATGCGCTATTGGCTATTGCAGAAGGACGATGAAGGACACGAACGTGTCATCTCCTTCCAGTAAGGCAGCTGAAGGCTGCCGAACGGAACTATCCCGTTCATGACAAGGTGCTACTTGCAATGAAGTACGCTCTTGTCTAGTTTAGAGTTCATCTCTTGGGCACGGGCCCCTTTGTGATCTATACTGATCCCGCGTCCTTGCGGACGGCCACCAACTCGCCGCATCTGTCGCAGCGGATGGCGATGTGGCTGTCATTCTTCGCGGAATACAACTTCCGCGTTGAATACAAGCTGGGCAAGCTGAATGTGCTTGCCGATGCATTGTCGCGTCGACCTGACTATGAGCTAGCTCATGTCAGTCGGGTCACGACAGATCTGTACGATCGGATACGCTTGGCGTATCAAGAGGACGAGAACTACACACCTTTGGTGCAGTTCTCGTCCGATGGCAAGGACGCCAAAGTCTACAGGCTTACGCCTCGACAGCAGGCGCAGCTCCATCGTTATGAGCTGGCCGATGGGTTACTCCACTACAGAGTAGACCCTGGAGATCCTCCACGGGTTGTCGTTCCAAACGACGAGGATCTGAAGTATGACATACCTTTAGAGGCGCATGATGCGCCGATGAGGTGCCATCTTGGCCGAGAGAAGACCTACCAAAATGGTCTCTCAGACATTTTGGTGGCCCCACATGTACAAGTGGGTGGCACACTATGTCAAGACATATGAAACATATCAGAGGGTGAAGCCTTCGGGCTACGTCTTGGCTCCACTGCAGAGCCTTCCTGTACCAGCGAATTGATGGAAGTCGATGAGTCTCGACTTCGTCTTCGGCCAACCGGCCGATGACGAGGGCAACACCGGCATTTTGGTGTTTGTCTGTCGTGTGAGCAAGATGGTGCATCTTGCTTCAGTACGTGACAAGGTCACCGGGAAACAAGCTGCACAGCTGTTCCTCGATAGCGTGTTTCGCTATCATGGTCTACCAGAGACCATAGTCTCGGACAGAGACCCGCGTTTCACGGGTGCGTTCTGGGACACCCTGTTCCAATTGTTGGGAACTAAGTTGACGATGTCAACTGCGGACCATCCGCAGACGGATGGTCAGACGGAGCGCGTCAACCGCACGCTCGAAGATACTTTACGGAGCATCTGTGCGGAAACACCTAGGTCCTGGTCGGACCAGCTGCCTATGGTTGAGTTTGCACTCAACAATGCGATACACGCATCAACGGGGTTTACCCCGTTCTACTTGAATGGCTAACGACACCCCTAGGTGCCGCTAACCTTGCGAGGAGGCACCGTGGCCTCCATCGTAAGTGGGGGAGAGGCTCGGAAAGCCTTTTCCTCCCAGGTCTCGGAGATCGAGCCAGAGTCTTTTAAAAGACAGTTGTCATCATTTATAGACAACAGGCTGACGTTGATCAGCCGGGTTAGAGATGCAATGGCATCAGCCCAAGATAAACAGCAGGAGTACTCAGATAAACATAGAGAAAACTTAGATGTTTTTAAATAAGGTTAATTAGCACTGTTAGATACTAAAAATTTACCTATAAACTTGGTTAGCTCGGTAGGGAGCAACAAGTTGAAGCACCGTTCCATTGGACCCTTCGCGGCCCTGGTCAGACATGGCGCGTCGTATACCATTGACCTCCCAAAGTCAATGGCGACGCACCCGACGTTTTACGTGGGGCGTCTTAAGCGGTATCACGATCCGCTGGGACCTCCTTCTCAGACGGAGGAAGACCAAGGTGAGCGCTCACCTCCTCGAAACGAGGCTGAGTCCTCTGGACAACCGGAGCTTCCGGTGTCGAAGCCTGTGAATGACACACAGGCTGGCACCCACGCGAGTCATACGAAGGGTACGACGGTACAGCGTGGGGAGATCTAGGGTAAGAACTATACCCATAAGCCGAGTGGTACGAATACCCCCGCGGTTCATAAGAGGACATCCTACCATGTACCTCATGGTTTAGCGCGTCTAAGCCTCGACAGAGATCCTTCAGGGCGGAAGCCGGAACTCGGCGGTCAACACGCCCATGGAGCGCGTGGGTCGCACGACCAAGAGCGTCCAAATCCTGACGAAGGACCTCAAGGGCCCCCGTCCTGCCAGACTGAGAGGCAGTCAGACCACCAGGTCCAACCCCAAGGTCTACCTCGATCGCATAGACGCGATCTCGAAGCTGATGAACCTCGTCGCTTAACAGGGACCCCACAGAGTCCCGACCCGAAGTTAAGGGTCCAGAAGGATACCGCTGAGAAGGGGCCTCGTACTCAAACGCGTGCGAGAGCTCCTCCTGCCCTCCTTGATCGGAACGGCGCGCTCCACTACCATGTGGAGCGGGTCAGCCAGGAGCGGCGGCGCTCTGGGAAGCGCCAGTTACTTGTGAAGTGGCGGGGTTACCCCTCGTCACAGAACTCGTGGAAGCCGGAAGACCGACTCCGGGTTGACTGCCCGAAGGCTGTTGAGATTTGGGATCTACAACAGCCGGGGTGTAAGTAGTCCGCGGCTTCTTAGCCGCCTTACGGTGTACGGTCCCTGGGTTGACGGAACCGTACCCGCGCTCATCTTAAGCGCTGAACTTAGACTACTGTCTAAGTCCCTCCATAACGGAGTGGAGTTGCCGCTTAGCGATTAAGTGGGCAAACTCAATGCGAAGATCGCGCTGGTCCAAGACATAGGACAGCAGACGATCTTCTCGGAGTTCTTTCAACTCCTGAACTGTGAAGTTCTTAAGAGAAACCCATCTCCAGAATAGGTCTTCTGCCTGGGTCTGGGTTACGGTGTTCTTGGGCTGTACCCAAGGGTTCCCCCACACGGGAAATAGCCCACCACGGCCTTCTGGCTTCTTGCGGAGACTTGTGAATTCCTTAAGAGGAAGTCGGTGTGGTGCGAGTAGCACACACCTAGCGGCCTCGATGTTGTTGACAAAGCGTGGTTCATCTTGAACCGAGGCACGCTCATAGACGCCACGCGAAGTGCGCCCATCGTTAAGACCACGAGGGGCCTTGAGGTGCTCCAGGAACATGGGAGACCCAGATCCCGCATCAGTCCCAAATTCGTACTTAAGGGTGAGTTGTCGACCCGGTCGTACTTATTCTGAAACCTCGGAGGCTCCTACAGAGATTTGTTTACACTTGAAATTTGTATATAGGCATAGGACAAAACATAGGATGACATACAGAGGCTTTCTGAGCCTCACATTAAACAGTTTATAAAACGCAGTCTTCCCCCCAGCTAACAAGAGTCAAGTCCGACTTAGGTGAGTGTAGGTAGCTTATTTAAGTGCCAGGATACGCTCAGTTGTGTGGGATGCCTGTTGGTAGACTCAAGGTACATTGAACCGAGAGTTTATCCTGGTCAGGCCAAGAGTTGGTGTGGCCGAGAGATCGGAGGCGACAGTGAAATGTCGTTACGTGTATACTTAGGGTCTACTAAGGTCCTAGTGTATATTTTGCTCCCCGTCGAGGTTATACCTCGACACCCCTGTATAAGGCCTAACACGCCGGTACCCTTTTCTCTGAGGGACTGCAGGGTTACGCGCGGAAGCGCAATATAACACCCTAGTCTAAGCTCGTGGCTAGTGGTGTAGGTAAGGGTTACCTAAAACAACCTCGGTATACAGAGGCGCTTACAACCGACCCGGTGTAAGGGATCGTTCCTGGTCTTCAGGTTTGATCCAACAAATCGCTAACCTTAACGGGGAAGCGTGTGTTGTTGGTGGGAACTCACCCGACAAGTGATAATTCTATCGTGTCCTACACGACAACTGGCGCCGTGATCCGGGATTGGTGCGACCTTCTGTGTGTTGTGGTTGTGTTAGGTTCTACCCTAACGAGCATTCGAGAGAGAGAAGAAGAGAGAAAATGGCGAAAGGAGGCAAGTCAGCGGTACCAGCAACACCGATGAAGTCAAGTGGAACACGCACCGAGCCTACGGTGCATCCTGAGGGTTCGTTGTCGACGCCACCGACATCTCGTTTGGTGACGATTGCCGAACGCTCAGGAAGTTTCGACGAGTCGATTGGCTACTCCGATGCCAAGGAAGATGATGATGATGAGTACCTGGAAGAGAAGACAGCAATGCCCGACTTTTCGGAAGCCGCTGTGGTATGTGTAGGCCGAAGCGGAGAGGTAAGGTCGCTCGCGCGCAACCTCACCGAAGAGCTGGACGACGTAGCTGGTCCTGAACCGGCCACCGAGGACAGTGATGATGGGTCCGACGGTTTGAAGCCGTCGGCGATGGCCAGGAAGGCAACTTCTCGGTCGACAGGCAACCGGCCACCAGTCAATGGTGATACGCCGGCTGCCAACAAGGTTTTAGGTCGCTGCCTGGAACTCATGAAGACTAGGAGCAATTGGATGCAACTGTTCGGCCCGAAGCTAGTCCGCCAGGTAGTCTGGATGGACCTCGGGGTTGAGCTAGCTGTGCCCATTGACTCAACGAGCACTCGACAAGTGGCTCAGGACACTGTGGTACTCCTCCGTGCTATGGGGTGCGAGCCTCAGAGGTTTCCATCTGACGCCGCACTCAAGGATTAGACGCCGACCGATGCCGGCACAGCGTTGCGAAAGTGGAAGAAGAAGTTGCGGACGTCGTTCGGGGTACCCGATATTGGGGCAGGCCGTCAACCTATAGCTCGACGCGCACCGGAAGTGACGGACCCATCAAAGATCCCACTTCCTCAAACTCCCAAGAAGCGTGTCAACGAGGGTTCCGATTCTGGTATCTTTACGGCTACAGCCGAGGCTTCACCGTACATGCAAGATTCGCACATGGTGACACCGAGGTCTGCAAGTCGATCTGAGCGGCTAGCCGAGGAGACAGAAAGTCTACGCCCCACTCCGAACACTCGTCAAGAGACTGGCGGACGTCCCGCCAGGAACTACGATAGCCCAGAGGACTCGTCGGACAGTGATAGCGACTCAGGTGACTTCGATTATCTCGATGGGGACCTCGCCGAAGAATGGGCGCGCCAGATTCGCGAACTGAGCAAGGCGAAGATTAAAAGCTCCACACCGAGGCTTGAGCTCGCAACCCACCTTCCACACGGCAACATCAAGCCCTATTTTGGACCCCGGAACAAGAGCTAGAAGTCTATGCAATAGCTCCGAACCTTTATCTACGAGATGAAGGGGACGCACACGCCACCGAACGAATGGTGCATGGCGTTCGAACTCAGTCTCCAAGATGGAGCTTTACATTGGTACCGACAACTCGTACGTGGAAGTTATTGAGCGACGCGTTCATCAAGTACTACTGCTCACGGTTTACTCAGTCTGCGAAGGCTCGGTATTATTCAGCGAAACGAGAGGATAAAGAGCACGTGTGTGATTACCTCAATAGGCTTAACGGCTACGCTCGCAATGCCGGAGTGCAGTCCGAGAACGGTGGACGCGATGCTAAAGACCATGTGGAACACGTTCTGGATACGTGTGATGACCGAGGCCTAGAAGAGCGTCTGTGTCACGTCCGAGTTAAGGACATTCATGACCTCAAAGATATGGTCAACGACATCCTTCGTCGTCGAGAGCGAAAAACATCCCGAGAGTCGTCAGGACGCCGTCATAAGAATCAAGAAGATAGACGTCGACATGATGGTAGACGCACCGAGGGTTCGCGAGACAGTTATCGCCGTGATCGACATGACCGAGAACGTCGTCGCGACGATTCACGCCCGAGGGTCACGAATGTGTTGACCGAACTTGTCGCTGAATTGAATATGGGCGACACAACTAGGCCTCGATCGAACCGCCCAGAGATGCGCCATCATGGTTATGACAGCACCGAGACATCTAGCGAAGACGAACGGCGCCGGGACGGCAGCCGATGTTCCAGTGAGAGCTCCGACAGCGATTCTAGTCCCGACGGTGAATACGGTCATGTTGCAGCCGCCAACGACAGCGAACGCCGCGCTGCTGCGGAGGGTATGTTTGCCCGGTCCGACCACCGACACCCCAGAGGCGGTAATGGTCACTTCAACAAAGACCGAGGTTACGGACGAGACAACCGACAGCGCCAGTACGGCCCTTGTGCAACCTGTGGCAGTATGTCGCACTCCGTGCATTATTGCTACAGGCGATGCAAGTTGTGCAAACAAGTGCACGACGCTGGGAAGTGTGACGCCCTCAACGAGCTCACCAACCTCCTACGATCGAAGGTCGAGAAGAAGGATCACATACCTGAAATGCAAAGCTTAGTGTTCGGGAATCATTTAAACTAGGCAGCCCGCCAACTGAAACTGGGTTGGTCCCAATCGGGCTGCCACAGTTAACCGAACCTGCAATAGACGCCGACTATATATTCGCGTTCGCGGGTGAGGTAAATTGACCCGAAGACCGACAGATTACGAGCGTGACAGCGATGGAAATTGAAAAGGAGAGAGGTGCGAGCCTCAGTGAGTGTGAAATGAAGGAGTGGAATACTGGCGAGTCTAGCGGTCGCGAGACCGAGGGTTCGATAGTTAGTACGTCCCGAGTTGAACGGTCGCCCCCAAGTCTCGTCCCGAGAACGAAGTTGCTCCCAGGCGAGAGATTGGGGTGGTGGTCGTCCCAACGGTACGACAAGAGGAAGTGAATGAGAGCTTTGGTCAAGGGCGCGGTGAACGATGTGCGAACGAGGATTCTGTTGGACACGGGAGCCAACGTCAGCGTGATCTCGGCGAATTACGCCAAGAGGTTACGGTTGCGTGAAGTCCCGGACCACGGCCGAAGCTTGGAAGTACGAGGCATTAACCCCGGAGTACTAGAAATACGTCGACGAGCGCTCGTGAAGATCACCTTGGGTGGGAGCGAGTGTACGAGTTTGAGATGTGGATCATGAACCACAGTGCAGGAGTCGATGTGATCCTTGGAACGGACTTCATGATTCCGGCAGGAGTTAGGCTGGACCTGTTCCACGGGACAGCCAGACTGCCCGATGAAGTGATGGTGCCACTAAATAAGTCGCTGGCGCCGCGGATGATGAACCCTACGGCACTCAGGTAGTTGGTGGGCCGATCGAAGACTTGTATAGCCCCGGCCATGAGTGGCGAGAGTTTCGGCTTAAGTGCAAGCGACCGCCTCGGGACATTCACGAAGTTTGGATCCGACGGTAACGAGGATTAGACGGGGGCACCCGACGTGGATCCGGCTGACGAATGTGACACCGAGGGTCGCTAATTGCTCGAAACATGAGTCGGTTGTGTTATGGGTACCGATAGACGAACTTCCGCGCGAGCCTGGGTACGTACGCCTACGGTCTAACAAGTATAAGGAGTGGCAGATCCTTGCCTACGCGGAGAGCCGTGACGAGACGCAGTTTGAACGAGAACGCGAGCTCTACGAATGTTGGTTAGCCGAACATCCGCCTGCGGTCGAGCGCAGAGAGTATCCGACACCTCGGAATATTCTCACTAGAGACGCCGAGGATTCGGGTCCAGTCGAAGAGGCCCAAGTCTACTGCGCCGAGGATATGACTCAAGCCACAGACACGACCGGCAGGGAATGTGGTCGACGCGACGACTCGCCTGCATTCAAAGCCGTTGCAGATGCATTGTGCACCGAGTCTTCAAATGGGGTGCCGTCCGAGAATATCGGCACCTCGGTCCAGATTCTGGACGAACCAGACGACCGAGCCATACATACCCCGTGTCCTACTGAAGATCCGGAGCGTATATTGAATGCTACGTATGTGTCCGCGATGCATGAGATTGCAGCAGGAGTTGTGTCGGGACGTGACGCTGAAGAGAATGACGTGTCCGAGCACTTGGCGAACGACATCGAGCTCACCGACTACGCACAAGAATTGGCATTCTTGCCTGACCTGACCGAGATCACAGTTACTGCTTCGAACATTCAGAACAAGGACCTGGATGTGGGTCAACAGCTGAAGCTCGTTTGATGTGTTGAAGCGCCACGAGAAGATCATGATCTCAAGTGATAATGCGCTACCACCACCGGCGTACGGTGTGGTTTGCGATATTGACGTGCAGGGACACGCGCCCATCAAACAGAGGGCTCGGAGGACGCCGTTGCGATTTCTCGGGAAGCTGTATGAGCTCCTGAAGGGATTGCTACGGTCTGGACTAATTACCTTCTCGGACAGCCCGTGGGCATCCCCGATTGTGATTGTTCTGAAAAAGAACGGTGTCGATATCCGTCTGTGTATTGATTACAAGATGGTGAATGCAGTCACAGCGATCATGGAGTACGCCATGCCGCTCGTTGACGACCTTTTGACTGACATGGAGTCCTACCTATGGTTCTGCTCGTTAGATGGGGCGAGCGGATTTTGGGCCATAATGATGACACAGAGAGCTCGGTGGATCTCTGCATTTGTCTGCGCACTGGGGATTTTGAGTGGCTACGGATGCCATTTGGTCTCAAGAACGCACCGATGATTTACCAGCGGATGATCGACAATGCCCTTTGGGGATTTGTCCAGCTGAAGGGCGGGTGGTCGCAATTCGCGAAAGCTATGCGTGAAGCCGAAGAACAGCCCAAAGATTCCCGGACAGTCGCTACCGAGGATTGTAACCAGCATTCAGAGGCTCAACCGAGGGCTCGAACCAAGTTCGAGGCCGACCGAGAATCTTCTACTGTTATGGACGCAGTGTCCCTGTTAGTGAATAGTCCCACGGATGACATGTTTGCGAACGGCGAGCCGGACGAGTCTTCGCTGGTCCCGGTGTTCGACCGACGATCCTCCGTCGACGACATATGCTTCGGTAACGAGACGTTCGACGGCTGTTTAGCGACGCTGGCCCGACTGCTCCAACGTTTCACAGAATGTCGGATCAGCGTCAGCTTCCCGAAGAGTATATTCGTGCAGTCCAAGATAGACTTCCTGTCCCGTGAAGTCTCGTCCGAGGGCATTCGAGCCGATCCGAAGAAGATCAAGGCAGTGACGGGGGGCTCTTTCCCAACGTCAAAGAAAGGTATGCCGTCGCTCCTTGGCGCGCTCAACTACTACAGCCGGTTCATCCAAGACTTTGCAGTGTACGGCGCTGCGCTGTACCAGTCGAAGGACGCAGACTTCGCACCTGGGGGTGACCTCACGGTGGCCAAACGAAGCTTTGTGGTACTTCAGCAGAAGGTGATGAACGCCCCGATATTGCGGCACTTCGACCGAGACAAAGCAGTGCACGTCATGCTCTTTGCGAACGAGTGGGCGCTGAGCTCTACTCTCATGCAAGAACACGACGGCAAGTTACACCCCGTTCGGTTTTGCGGGCGTGTTCTCAAGGACGCCGAGATGAACTATCGTCCGGCCGAGAAGGAGGTCTTGGCCCTTCTACTGCTGCTGAAGGTGTGCTACACTCAGCTCACAGGTCGGACCATCCATGTCTATACACGTTTTTCGACGCTCGACTGGGTACATAAGTCCAAGACACTGTTCGGACACACGACCCAGTTCGCGGTCATGCTGTCCCCGTGGCACTTAGTGGTGCAGCGGGTGAAGGAACGAGACTGTTTGTTCGCTCGGCTACTTCAAGCGGGGTTGACGAGTTTCGTCGACCTAGATGACTCGTTAGCACAAGTTGCACCGCCAACCAGAGGGTCACCGAGCATTAGAATGGACCCGAACCTGCTGTACGCACGGCTACCGAGGTCCTATCAAGGCTTCGTACTGTCATGGGATGGTTCAGCTGAGACCGAGAAGCACGGTGGCTATGGCAGTTGTGCATGGATACTGTGGAGATTACCAGAGTGGACTATAGGCGAGTGCTTACCTCGAGGCGACCACGGTGAACCTCGACGAGTATGCGGGAATGAACAACGGAGTACAAGCTGCAGTGGAGCACACGACCGAGGATTTAGTCATCGTGGGCGACTCGAGTCTCGCAATCCAGCAGTCCCTAGGGGTGATCGCATGTCGTAAGGAGCCACTGTTGACCCAACTGAACCGCCACCGAGAGCTCACAGGCAAGTTCCGGTCGGTGAAGTACTTGCACGTGGTCCGAGAGTTCAATGCCGCCGCTGATTCACTTGCAAGCAAAACTCTCTAGAGCAAGGTGTGGTGTAGCGGGATCAGCAAAATCTGCGAGATCGCTAGATCCAACTTCCCACGAATGCCCGGACACCGACTAACGAAGGGGGTCCTCCGATGATCCGTGATCTGCTGAACTTGCTCACCTTGTGTACCCGTCGGTTGGGCTGGATCTTCCTCTCTTGGTGACTGCTAAGTTGCTCGATCGGTGTTAGTTGAACGTCTTGGCGTGACGTTGGGGTCGTAGAGTAGCGTGGAAGTCTTCACACCACTCGCCAGTAGTAGATCCGGAGTCTAAGCGATTAGATCGAGCTTAGATCCGGAGGCCTAGATCTGGATCCGGCCTTGTAGTAATTCCTTTCGTGTAGATTTCCCTTTACGCGGGGTCCTTTGATTGCGTGGCGCTTCCTATAGCGCGATCTTGATCGTTGAGAAACCGAAGATCTACCGGCTAAGCAATTAATACCGGGATCTTGGATCTGCACTTAGGGTAAGATACTAGGAGGTTGGATCTAGCCAATATATTATCTAGATATTATCAACCACCCTAGATCTATACACCTAAATCGCTATTAATACCGTAGGACCAATGTAGTTCCCGTTTCCAGGCGCGTAGCGAAGCACTTGTGTCGTACAATGCAAATTCGGTTCTGATTTAATGTTAAGACCTATCCCATCCTGTATCCTATCCTTAACGACACATCGACTGATTACGCTATCCTGATCCTTGTCCTTTCTTGTCCTCACCATCCTGGCAGTCGACATCTTTGCAGATCACCTTGGATCCGAACCATAAACATTAGATCACTAGTCGCAACATCGTGATCTGGCCTTCTACTTTCTCCAGTATCGTAATCACCTCCCGTAATATCCAGATCACACGTCTTCCGAGTCAGATCATGCCTTAATAAGGCTAGATCACGCTGATCCAATTCCAGATCGATTAGATCTCTTTTGATCTTGTTGATCTAGGATTTCCATGCATGATCCAGTGGCAATACTTCGTGATAATCGTAATCATAACGTATCCGAGCTTATTCCATGCCGCTAATCCCCCAATCATCGTTCATCTTTGCCATAATATCCCTAGATCCCGGATCCCTCGGATCCGCCTATGGATCTAGGTTCATGAGCCTTGATCCAAGTTCCCCGAATAGATCCGCATATGTGAACCGATCTGGTCTTCACAGATATAGATTATGACCCAAATCTGGACATCTAGGCTTGGATCACCAGCTTCCACAGTGTATATAGACATACTGTTGCACCCATACTACAATCATGCAAGTCCCACATCATTCATATCCATACGAGATCTTCCCAGCTCTTCGGATTTGCGTACATGTACAGATCGTATACCAATACATCTATCACGTCCCACCCAGGGCGTCACTAGTCTCCATCAATCTTATCCATCAACTGGATCTACCACCAGATCCACCCACATCAGCTCGTCATCCACTCCAATCACATCACGTCAGGTCCGATCACGTCCAAATCGGATCTTTCCTGGATACTCCAATGCCAAATCTTTCAAATCCACTTCACCACAGATCGCAGTAGCCCAGGACGAGGAGTTGAGGTGGTCTAACCTTAAGACGGTTCTCCGTGGCGAAGACTCGAAGCTCGGTTATCGAGCAGCGAGAGATTCATGGAAGATGTCGGACCGGTTCACACTAAGCGAGAACAACGTCCTATATTACCTTGGAACGAGCCATCAGAAGAGCGACCGACAACAAGAAGAGACTATCCTGTGCCTGGTAGTGCCCTCAACGATGGTCCAAGAGGTATTACAAAACTGCCATGACTCGCTAGAAGGCGGCCACCAAGGTATTGTCCGAACCTTCAACAGGATCAGACAAGACTACTATTGGATCGGTCTCTACGCGGACGTCGAACGGCACGTACGGTCTTGCCCCGATTGCAGCTCTAACAAGAGCCGACCACAGTTCCGAGGGTATTCGCCCGGCAACGTACTCGCCGAGAGACCGTTCCAACTGGTGTCCATGTACTTCGTCATACCACTACCGAAGTCTCGGAGGGGCAATACAGCGCTTCTGCTCTTCCATTGCGCGTTCACAGGATTCGTGATGGGAAAGGCAATGGCCGACACAACCGCGCTCTGTGTGGCAAAAGCTTTCGAAGAGTGTGTCTACCGAAGATTCGGTGCTCCGACAATGATCCGCCATGATCGCGACCCACGCTTCATGAGCGAGGTATGCCAAGCTTTCTCTGAAATGATGCAATCGAGGTCAAGGGCGACCCTGAGTTACCGCCCGCAGGCTAATGGCCAGCAAGAACGGTCGGTGAAGACCGTCATGCAATCGGTGCGAGTGTAGCCGAGGACCCGCTCCAGCAAGATTGGGATGAGATCGCCAAGAAGTTTCGATGGATGCAACGAGGAAAGAAACTCCGTTCTACCTTGTTCATGGGTCGGACGCACAGTCAACGCTCCGAGTGATGACCTCGTCGCTCAAACGAGGGTCTGGAAAGCAAACAGACGCATTAGCATGGCGCCGAGAAGTGAACCGTCAACAGAAGATGGCACTAGAAATGGCCAAGGAATATCAAGCCACCGAGAAGTCTCGGAGCGCCCGAAAGCTCAACGAAGCACTTAGTGGAAGAGAACAAGCGGCTATACCGAGCACTGGTCAGACCGAGCCTTCGGATGAGGCATACTTTATATCAGGGGCAGCAGATGACACCCCGGTCACCGTACAGAGGCCATTGTTTGAGCCGGGCGACCGGGTATGGCTGTACATGGAACGCGTGAAACCAGGACTAACGAAGAAGCTAGCACACCGATGGCATGGACCATTCCGGGTGAAGAGAAAGGTCGAAGAGTTCGCGTATGAGTTGGAACTACCCGACCGAAGTGGGTACATTTTCTACCCTGTGGTGCATGTATGCATGTATCTCGACTCAAGGCTGTAAACGAATTCGGGAGTCGACCGAAGAGTCGGTTGACACCGGAGGTGACGGAGGAAACGAGACTAGATTTCGACGAGGAGTTGCTTCCCGAAGGCAGCTGGGAGCCTGATCAACTCGCCGGCGAATACGAGGTTGAGGCTGTCCTCGATGACCGCGTCCCGTTATCAACAGGCACCGAACGAGCCGTCCGAGAGATGAAAGCGAAGAAGTTGGGATATGACGAACCAACATCGAAATCTGCGTCCAATTTGTCGTGCGGAGGTCTTCTCTATGACTACTTGCGAGAGAAGCGCAGTGACCGACGGTTGCAAATGGTCCAAGTCGCCGACGAGGATTAAATGGAACGTCACCGAAGATCGACCTGTCTGCAGGGCCAGTACAGCCTGCAGTGACAGCTACTGTACTGAAATGAAGATCCTCTGTGGGACTGGTACAGCCTACAGAGACGAATGATGAAAGTTACTGTACCGAAAATTGCATATTTGTATGAGAAGTAAACATACTCGTGAATTGGAGACCAAAGTAGTGGGAACACTGCTGCTGGTTGGTGACCGGCGTCGTAGCCACGGAAAGAGATTGAGACGTCGGGACCGGGGCACCATCAGCTTCAGCTCCTTCGTCCGGGGCCGGTAATTATTCAGTGTCTCCTCCTTCATAGTCCGAAGCAATTGACGACTCCATAGGAGGTGCGGGGCCCTCGGAGCCGACTTCAGGGGCAGATTCCGCAGGAACAGTCCCTGCAGACTGAACCGGAACAGACGACGCAACAGTGACAGGCGGAGTCCCCGACGAACCTTGATCCGGAGCAGCCTGAGCCTCAACCGTGGATGACGACGTCGACGAGACTGGTGTAGACGTCAGAGTAGGACAAAATGATTGTCTCACGTCGGACGGCGGTTGAGACTGATACGGAACAGCAAGTCATCTCCCAGGCTTCACGAAGGACGGCCAAGTCGTCGACTGGGTGGCAGCGAAGACTTCGGAACCACCGTAGTAGACGGAAGGGGCCTAGCCACCGGCACTTGGTGCTGACGGTGTCGATGGCGCTTTGGAAGTGTGCCAACAGGCGTTAAATCCTCGGATTCGTCCTCCACGTTACCTGCAGTACTTGGAGACGAAATGGCTTGTTAAGCCGAAACTGAAGTCTTGTCGTCGCTCTACGCGCCACCAGTACGGGATCGTGGAGAGGAACCCGGACGATAGCGACGGTAGAAGTCAAAACCTTACCGAGGTTCGATGCACATTGCAGACGACGACCCAAGTTAACGTCGATCCGACAGGGAGATGAGTTTAGCGAGTTGCAAGAGCTGAAGATCGGCACAGATCGGAGTTGACTACTCGGTGGGACTACCAGCAGGACCATCTCCTTCGAACACCTCAGCAGAACTACCAACCGGAACCCCGTGAGTTGTCGAATCCTCTGCCGGCGCGGGAGTTGGTATCGGATGACAGTCTGCTTCAGATGACGACGGAAGTGGAGATGTCGGAGGCGAGCAAGGCGAAAGAATCGGCGAGGACTCTCCTGACACCCCGCGAGTTGCTGAATCCACTGTCAGCGCGGGAGTTGGTGACAGAGGAGTCCCCGCCACCTGCTCAGCGGCTCCTGAGACCTCAGAAGCAGCAGGATGGCCCTCTGAGGACATGTCAGCAGGTGCCTGAGGGTGCAAGAAGTGAGTCAAGGTTGGGACTGAGGTCTCGGACGACCGACAAGGATCAGACGTACCTGCTCAAGAGGCCCGAGAGCCTGCATGGCCGCGACGGATAGACCATGGCGAGCGAAGGACGAATCGAGGAATGAGACGCCACGACGGTCACCAGTTGCGCGGGTTCGCGTCGAGGCGGGGGCAGTTGTGGTGTTAGGTTCTAACGATGGGGTAGCTACCCAGTCGCTAGGGCAACCGCCACAGAACCTTTCGGTGAAAAGCGAGGGTTCAAACCATTGGAGGATTATACATCTCACGACGGAGTGACAGAGAAGGAATAGTGACATCCGAGAGCTTCGGCTAGCCTAATATAACCTGGCTGAGGCTTCCTGGATTAGGCCGAGATAGGGCTCTGTACCCATCTCAGATCCCTTGTCTCACGTCTGTACAGTCCCAAATCCGTACTTAAGGGTGAGTTGTCGACCACTCGGTCGTACTTATTCTGAAACCTCGGAGGCTCCTACGAGGTTTTGTTTACACTTGATATTTGTATATAGGCATAGGACAAAACATAGGAAGACATACAGAGGCTCTCTGAGCCTCACATTAAACAGTTTATAAAACGCAGTCTTCCCCCCAGCTAACAAGAGTCAAGTCCGACTTAGCTAGCTTATTTAAGTGCCAGGACACGCTCAGTTGTGTGGGATGCCTGTTGGTAGACTCAAGGTACATTGAACCGAGAGTTTATCCTGGTCAGGCCAAGAGTTGGTGTGGCCGAGAGATCGGAGGCGACAGTGAAGTGTCGTTACGTGTATACTTAGGGTCTACTAAGGTCCTAGTGTATATTTTGCTCCCCGTCGAGGTTATACCTCGACACCCCTGTATAAGGCCTAACACGCCGGTACCCTTTCCTCTGAGGGACTGCAGGGTTACGCGCTAAAGCGCAATATAACACCCTAGTCTAAGCTCGTGGCTAGTGGCGTAGGTAAGGGTTACCTAAAACAACCTCGGTATACAGAAGCGCTTACAACCGACCCGGTGTAAGGGATCGTTCCTGGTCTTCAGGTTTGATCCAACAATCGCTGACCTTCACGGGGAAGCGTGTGTTGTTGGTGGGAACTCACCCGACAAGTGAGAATTCTATCGTGTCCTACACGACACTCTGATCCCGTGATCATAGGGATATCGAATACAGGGGATTCTGCCCCAGGACTGTGGTCCCGATAGGTGAACCGAGGGTTCGGCCTATTGTCGGGCGACAAGGAGCGCGAGCGACTGCGTCGCGGGCTCCCTCCTTGTTTGGCAGCAGCAGCGGTACGCTTGCGCGGAGCGGCCTTGTCTTTCGACTTGGCCTAAGCAGTCTTTGACCTCGAGGTCTTAGACTTACAAGGCACCGAAGCGCCATGGGTGCTTGCCTTCTTGGGCATCGTTAGAGATGTTGACGTGGGAACCTCGGGGTGTCTTGAGCGAGCGAAAGGCTTAATGAAAGCCTTAAAGCCACAACGGTGGCTCATCGATGGGTATCGACAAGGAAAGGAAAGAGATCGGCGCTCTCTTCTTAACTCATCACTGGTTGGGGGTGTTTCCAAACTAAGTAGGGGAGGATGTAACGGGGTTACATGAGGGGTACCCTAGAAAGGGTACCACCTCTAGAAGTAGATATACTTCTGTGAGTATTCGTTTTAAATACTCTGTTGTGGGTGGTGTGGACCACACCACTGCCACGAAGGTCAGGTGGCTGGGGGCCAACCAATAACATTTGACCTACCTTTTATATGCATATTAAGGTTAAATTATAGTTAATTAGTAATTTGTATTACAGGCCAAAAGACCTAGTTAACTATAAATAAATCAGTCTTAAATCTACGCTAAACTGGTAATTAAGTCCCCTAAGACCAAGGACTAGTGAACTGCCGTTCACTTAGAGTTTGTATACTCTTGATAGCACACTTCCTGAAGCAAGGTGCTCGTATGACCCCGTCACACCTGGTCTAAGGGGACTTAATAGCCAGTTTAGAGTAGATTTAAGACTGATTTATTTATAGTTAACTAGGTCTTTTGGTTTGTAATACAAATTACTAATTAACTATAATTTAACCTTAATATGCATATAAAGGTAGGTCAAATATTATTGGTTGGCCTGACCTACGTGGCAGTGGCGTGGTCCACACCATCCACGAGTGAATATCTAAAATGAATACTCACAGAAGTATATCTATTTCTAGAGGCGGTACCCTTTCTGGGGTACCCCTCATGTAACCCCATTACAGGCATAGAGGCACGAAAAGTATCGACAAGGAAACTAGTGGTTTTAGGGAGACGTTCTCGAGAAACAAGATGGCGGAACGACTGCACAAGCAGCAAAACCTCAGATAGATCCTCCACTTCGGAAAATAGAAACTGAATCTCATTCCTGATGCCCTGGTTTTGTTCTTCCTCGAGTGTGGCAACGGTCAGCACATCCACAACCTCACGCAGGAATCGCTGGAGAAGAAGATGGGATTCTCGTTTAAATACGAATTGCAGGCAATATGAGCGATCAGGACCGACTTCCCCTTCCCTGTTTTCTGCTTACTTTCCGACTGCTTTTCTGCTTATAAATTCAGCACTCCCTTGATCACTTTTTTGACGATTTTTGGAGGTTCGACTTCCCCTATTGCAGATATATATTTGTAAAAACAACACATTAGGGCATCTCCACCGGTTGTCAGCTCTCGGCTTGACCGGCATTCCCGGGCCGATAGGCCCGGGAATGCCGAAAATCAATGGCTGTTGACCGGTGGCCGATAGACCGACGGTTATTTTTGTGAGATAAAGTTGTCACATTTGAAGCTATGAAGTCGAGTGCCGGAGACGCCGTAGGAGAGGCGATTGCGTTGAGAAGATTTCCTCCAACACTAAATCTGCCTGAAAATATCAAGGGCGGGGTATTGTCGTCGTGATGGTCGTATCCTACACTTACGTGGGTGCCGGAATGCTTAACGAACACGCGGAAGGCATCGTGTATCATGAAAGAGTGTGACTGCGCGCCAGCCGTGAAAGAGTATACGCATCGTATTGTGGAGGATATTGGGCACAAAAACAGTACTCTATTTTGCTCGATATGTGTGCACAGGGATATCTAAGGGGACCACGTTCTCAACTAACATTTCTCGAATTTCCCTACTTGCTCACTTACAAAAGTGGATATGTTCGACATCGTGTATGATAGTATGATGACAACTAAAGGGATAGTTAGAGCAGTCAGTAACATTACAAGGAGACGTCAAAACCGATACTACCGCATCAAAGCAATGGTTGCCATTACCGCAGAGGAAGAACAATTTCGCGACTCGATTTTCTCGCCTCCGCTGCTACCTACAGTCGAAGAATATATTTGTAGCAATTCGTGCATCGACGAAGAAACACTTCAGAAGATCTGGTTCGAACAAACCAAGCTATATTCTACGTTACTGGAAGCGCAAATCGCACATTCTAGGTGCAATCGCTTGATTCGGATCGACCACTCCCAACAATTCTGCAAAAAGTTGAAGGTTTTCAATTCAAATAGATCGACAGAGCAGTGCTCAAGTGTGAGGATGTTACTTTTGGTTCAAAACGAAATTGGTCAAATTGTAGTACGCGGTTTAACACACTCTGAGAACCATGAAGAGTTTGCTGCGATTCTCCAGTCTGTTATTCCGATCATGGATACTGAAGTTATTCCTCCTCCCGTGGGTGTGTGATGGCGCAAACAAGACTCGCAACATGGTGGCTACTGTGTTTGGCAGCAATATTGAAACAAAGCAGGACCCTTTTCATGTGATTCAGAGATTCACCGAGAAAATAATTGACAAGCCCCAACGAAAAGCATTAGCTCAAAGTTTGTCTGACGCGTCGTTGGTCAACACTACGAACAGCAGACAATCGTCGCTACAGAACCCAAACAGAAGCTGAAAAGCAAAGTTCTACGGCAGCACAACCGGATGCCATTGTAAATGACACCGTCTCAGTGTTAAGCACTGTTTCCGCAGACCTCAGTGAACAACCAGCAAAATCCAAGCTCATTGCTGGTGGTACGAGTGGAATACATGGGAAAGTTCTAAACAGATTGCTATCTCAGGTAATTCAATACAACAATCGATAGATGTCACGACTGTTCCAGACACAAGAATCCGAGATTTGCCCATTGTGGATTCAGCTTTGACAACTAACTCAACGCAGATTTTCGATCCTTCTGTCAACTTTGAAGTAATTGATGCTGAAACACGTGAGTATTTGAGGTCACTCGCTGCCTCAATACCAAGATACAAAGGAAAATGGACCATCATTCTGCAAGGATACACCAAACAAAACCCAACCACAAAATTAAGTGCGTACAACCTCTGTTGTCGATTAAAAGCGAAGCGAAAAGCTAAGTTCCAAAACGATACACCCGCAAACAAGTCTCCCTCACGTTCAGAAGCCGACAATCACATGAATGCTCTCACCATCACGACGCGTGCAGTTCCACAGGCAGTAGTATATCCGACAGCAAAGAAAAGGAGGAAAAAGACAGCTTGTCAAAGTTGTCATGACTCCAAAATGAAATGCGGATCTGACAGCAAGAACCTGGACTGCCAACACAAACAGATTTCCAATCCTATGATCACATCGTTCTTTGCTGCTTGAAAACACCACAACTCAAAAACTAGTGAGGATTCGTACCGATAATACAACAATACACTCCTGGACAAATCAAACCGGCCACCCACACTTTTGGCTGTAACTCGGCCAATTTTTTTAATCTCGTGCTGCGCTTCAGATATATTGTTCTTATCGTATACAAAAGACCGGTGTTTGTGTTAACAACTGGGATATTGCGATCTGTAGGGTAGCTCCTATACAATAAACCGAATTGACAAGTGGTCCAAACTTCCGGCCACATCGGCCTATAGTGAAATCAAGTAAACAAGAATGTTGGTCCTAAAGACTCTTGTGAACCAACAATGGATTGGTGGACGACAACATTGTTGCTGGAGCATTGTTCTTTTAATTTTCATTTACAGTTCTACTACGGCATGCCTGCATGGCTCAATGATCAAGAGAGAGGTCGCATTCAAGGTCTGCTAGAAGGAGGGCTCTCTATCAGGGCTATTTCAAGAAAGGTCAAACGGTCACGTGAGGCCGTCGAACGCGCATTAGCTGCACCGTGTCGAGAACGTCGCCGCCCCGGCCGTAAGCCCATCATTTCAGAGAGGTTAGCCCGGCTGCTGTTGCGCAAAGCTGCCAGTGGTGACTACACAGCCGCCCAGCTGAATATCGAGTGCAAATATCAGTGCTCGGCACATACATTCGGCGTCTCCTTTTCGGTGTAGACTGGTTAATCTACACCAAAATGGACAACACGCTAGCGCTCACTGCTACGCACAAATCTCATCGCCTTGATTGGGCCAAAACAATGGTTATTACACCGCAAAAAGAGTGGGAGGAAATTATATTTTCCGATGAAAAAAGTTTAACTTAGATGGGCCGGATGGAATGCGGAATTATTGGCACGATGTGAGACGGCCTGCAAGGACGACAGTGCGACGTCAGAATGGCGGTGGTTCGGTGATGATTTGGGGTGCTTTTAGTGCCAAATCCAAGTCTAAACTCGCGGTGCTGGTAGGGCGGCAGGCTTCGGAACAGTATATCTATACTGTGTCGGAGTTTCTGCTTCCGTTCGCGCACTTGAACTACGGAGTAGATTTTGTCTATCAACAAGACAACGCTTCCATTCATACTTCAAAGGAGACTATGGAGTTTTTCAAGGAGCAGGAGGTGAGCGTACTCGAATGGACCGCACACTCCCCTGACCTCAACCCTATAGAAAATCTATGGGCGTTGTTGGCTCGAAAAGTGTATCCAAATGGGCGACAGTACGCTACTGTTGCTGAATTGTGGTGTTGCAGAACGCACAAATCCGTCAGATGTGGGTTAATATAACGCAACCACAACAATCGCCGAGTTAGGTCGGCGTTTGTTGGCCTGCGCTGGGTTGTCCCCTAGCGGTTCGGCCCTTCCGGGACAGCTGGTGTCTCGCTTCCGCCGAGTACCAACTAACCAAGCCAGCCAATGATATGTTATCCCGTGCCCTCCACCAAAGGATGGACGACGGCGCGTTAGCGCTTTTACGGGTCGCCGAGGCAATAGCTACTCGGCTGAAAGAGTAACGGTACCCGGGCTGTACGGTATACCGACCCGCCGAGCTCGGCGGGGTTTGTTCTTCGCGCTTGGCGAGACACGCCCTTCCCCGGGCCAACCTAATCTCTTGGCGCTACCAGTCAGAACTCTACAAGCTATGCCTCTCGAGTTCTGACGGCAGACATAATCCGGCCCGTGCAGGGACTTACCGGAAGAGTGTACACGTGTTCTGGACCTAGAAAATTCTGCTCTGTTTAATACTAGGGGCTTAAGCCCCTTCTCTGATTCCTAATTGGTTCCTATACAAATATCTAGTGAAATAGAGTCGTTATAGATCTTGCCGACCTTTCAGCCCAGTCGAAGCGACTGTTCCCGGCTCTCCCGATGGTCGTTAGTCCCTGTGCCTGGTCGCATCTTCTTCCGGTAGCTCTGAAGGTGCCACAGCCGAGTCCCTGGACTCGGCTTTCCCTTCTAAGAAGTCTTCAGCCGAGTCCGTACCGTAGACCACCGCTCCTAAGCTGCTTTTAAAGCCGAGCTCTGGTGCGTCGCAATCTTGTACCGTAGGTCACGGCTCCTTAGACTCAGCCAAGGGTCAAACTTGATATTCGCTCCATCACAACTGCCCCGGTTATGATACGAGCCAGGCTGGTGAGTGTCAAAACCCATCTTTTTCACTCTCTCAAGTATCGACTCGCCATCGTTAACTCCATTGTTCGCTTCCTCCACGTCATGGCGACTCCCCCAGCTCGGCCGCCTTCAAAGGTACTGTTCCCCCTTTTCTTCTTGGCATACTTCCTCATCGACAAACGTGACATCATCTTCCATAGGCTCCACCCGTTATTCCTGTCTCTTCGCGCCGTGGTTCAGAGACGTCCACTGAGCTGCCGGTTAGAGGTGCCAGCGCTCTTGGGGTCAGCAGTGGTCGAGGCAACTCGGTCATTGATCTGACAACTTCCCGGGAGACTGGTCCCGGTTCTGGGCTGTCTTCTCGCACGTCCTCCCCTCGTCAGCCGAGCTCGCCAGGCGACACCACTTCGGACGCCACCATTAAGTCGAGCTCGACCGACCAGGTTACTGTGGATCCAGCTTCAACCCATATCGTGGAGCTGGCTAACCGCCACTATACTGATCCCGCTGATTTGGCTCGGCTAGTTGCGCTCGGGCCGGCTCAGCTCAGTACTGGCTGGTAAAGACTGGTCCCTTGAACCCGGTTCGGTGATGCCCTGGTCAAAGGCTTCCACTGGACCGCGAGTTCAACCGCCGAACTAGCTCAGCGGCGGGACAGACCAGGACAACTTGCAGCGGTCGAGACTTCTGTTCGTCCCATCTTCGTGGACAACTGGAGCTTAGCGAAGTGACTCACAAGCCGAGTTAATAGTGCTGATGCACCAGGAGAACGTGTTTGGCAAGTCCAAGACACCATCCACTGCTTCGTCCACCTGCGCGGAACTGAAGCTTTGCCCCAGTGTTTCGCCTGACAGTTACTGGATGAAGGACTGGACATGCCTCGGCTCTTGAATACGGCGTCACGAACTCGGCGGTGTTGTGAAAACCATCTTCCAACTGGGCTGGTGAAACTTGGCGCCGAGTCGAAAACAACAAAACGAGTCTTCAAGACCGAGTCGCTGGCGCCTGCAGTACAAGTACCGTTACTTGTCAGCATCACGGTACGTAGCACTGTTGAGTTTGCTGACACGGAGCAGAAGCTTTGGCCCAGTCCCAGGCTTACTCCAAGCCGTTACTGGCTGAAGGACCGGACTAGCTTCGGCTCCGATTCGACTCGTCGAACTCGGCGGGATCGACCAAGATACCCCCCACGCAGGAATAGCGTATCTCAGCGTTGGATTGCGAAGTCAGCATTGCTGACGCTTACGCATTGGGTGCACATGCTCGCCGATACCAAATCATCAGCAGCCACTGGGTCAGCTTGCGCGAGGCTGAAGCTTTTGTCCCGGTCTTTCGCGCAGCTGTTCCCTGATGAAGGTCCTGACCACTTCGGCTCCATATTACTCCGCCAGGTTGCCGTTAATTTCTTCGTCTAGCACTGATGTTGGGGTACCGTCCATTAACTCGGCTGCACCGTCGAGATCACCTGAGAAGCCGGCTGGGTCTGAACCAGCTCGTTCACCATACTCGGCTATTTAACTCGTGCGTCTGCAGCCGAGCCAGTTTTTTATCGCAAATGCTCACACCAAGTTCTTTCTTTCTTGTTTCCGCTTCGCCGAGTTTCCAACTCGGCTTTAGATAATCCATATTTAACTTCCATTTCGTAAATCATATAATCATATAGTTTGATGCAGTAGCATTTCGCCCAGCTCAGCCTGCTATCCTCACTGAGCTGGCCGGGTTCTTCCAGTGCAATGGATTGTTATTCTTCATCTGCAACTTGCACCATTTGCAGACGATTTTCCCGTTTCTTTTGGCGCATATAATCAAAGAGTAGTCCTCCACAGGACAAATTCGACAAAGGTTCCCAACTCGGCTCTTCATAGCCGACCCACTTCACTTTGAACCTTCGCTTATTCCTTGATGTACTGGTGGATAGTGGTAGCTCGTCGTCCAAAATGGCCTCAACTTCATACTGACTGGCGCCTTCGTCAGGTTCCCAGCTGTCTTCTGGGAGCAATTCCTCATCAAAGTCGAACCGTTGATCTTCTTCAAGCTCGGCTATGAGCCGAGTCGTAGGTCTCTTCTCGGTGTCAACCACTTTCTTCAACCGAGACACATGGATCACCGGATAGAACCTGTATCCGCTCTTGTCTGGCAATTCCAACTCGTATGCGAACTCCTCAACTTTCCTCTTCACTCTGAATGGGCCATGCCATCTGTGCGCGAGTTTCTTAGTGAGCCCTTGCTTCACTCGTTCCATGAACAACCACACTTGGTCACCTTCCTTGAACAGCGACCTCGTAGACTCAGCAGTGGTTCCCATCGACTCGGCGGCAGCTTCAACCGACTCGGCTGACGCTCCTCCCAACTCGACGGGTTCCGAATTGCTTCTAGCTTGGGGCGTGGCTCGTTGTTCGACTCGGCTCAGCGACTCATTATGTTCCTTTGCTCGGCGGGCTTTCTCCCTCAACTGGTACTCGGCTGCTAGACGTAATGCAACTTCTCTTTGTCGGTTTGCTTCTCGGCGCCACTCGGCTGGAGCGGCTAAATCAGCTGAGCTATTTTGACCATGCCTGACTGACTCCGTCATAGCTTTCATCGTTGATCGCGCATCCCAGCCATGTACCAGGTAAATGGGGTTTCCTGCCGAGTAGAGTCTCTTGAGTTGTTTATTGCGTATACCATCTTCTCGGCTATATCATCCCAGTCAGCTTGTAATGGGTCTTCCACGTAAACCCGCACTGTCTGGATCATTGTCTTCACTGACCGCTCTTGTTGACCGTTGGCTTGTGGTCTGTAACTCAGCGTGGCTCTTGACCTTGACTGCATCATCTCTGAGAACTTCTGGAACACCTCACTCATGAACCTGGGGTCTCTGTCATGGCGGACTAGTGACGGGGCACCAAATCTCCGGAAGACATTTTCTTCAAATACTTTCGCCACTTCCAGTGCCCCTGTCTCGGCCATCGCCTTCGCTATCACGAACCCAGTAAAGTGATCTTGAAATAGTAATAAAGCTGTGTTGCCCCGCCGAGTTCGTGGAAGTGGTATTACAAAATCCATCGACACAATATGGAATGGTCGGTCTGACGCGATGTTGCCAGGGGAGTATCCTCTGAGCTGAGGCTTGCTCTTGCTGGTACAACAATCTTCGCATGACTGAACATGCCGCACCACATCTGCATACAATCCAATCCAGTAGTAGTCGGACTTGACTCGGTGATAGGTCCGCACAATCCCTTGGTGACCTCCTTCCACCGAGTTATGGCAGTTCTGAAGGACTTCATCGACCATGGTGGTTGGAACCACCAATCTAAGGTTCAGACTCGGCTCGTCATCTCCACCCCGTCGGCGACTTCGATTATGCCGGTATAACAGTCCATCTTCGCTGAGTACAAAATCGTCTGCCACTTTACCGGCATTTCTGACTCGGCGGAATGACAGTTGACTCAGCTCGCCTCTCAGGTAAGCTTTAAGATCTGCCCACCGTAGCTCTTCATCTTGGGCTTTGTTAATGCGTCGCCGTCGTTCAGCTTGGACGACCGCCGGGTCAATATTATCAGCACTTGGTACCCTTGAGGTGTTCAACTCGGCTCCATCTCCTTGTGAACTCGGCTGTGTGTCCCCGAACTCAGCTTCACCACTGGTTTCAATTCGCCTAGCTGGCTGACGCCTTCGGATCTCGAGTTCACTGTTCAGGTCGGGTTCCGTTGCTTCCGGCCGAGTCAAGTGTTCCTCGTTTACTTGTACCGGCTGGTTTATTTCTTGGTTCTCGTCATCTTTGAAACGGACTCGGCGTGCTTGACTACGAGTAATCGGGCACGCTTTCGGACCTTCCTCGCAGTCGTCAGTGCTGTCGCCGGCCGTGTACAAAATTTCTGGTATCCGATTCAGCGTCTTCAACTCGGCTTTTCGTTCAGCGTTCAGAACTACTCGGCTAATTTGGGTTTCCAATGCTTGTGTGGCCATTGAGTCGGCAGCCGAGTTGTATAGTCGTATCACGTGTAGGTATTTGACCGAATCCAGCTTTTTTGTCAATTCTCTATGGCGCGCCAACTCGACTTGAAGCGTTTCCTTCTTGCAGGCTATCACCCCCATGGATTGCTGGATTGCAAGCCGCGAGTCACCCACGATCACCAAATCTGTCACCCCACGGTCGATAGCAGCTTTCACCCCATTATTCATCCCCGTGTACTCGGCTAAATTGACCGTGGTCGACGAGAGGTACGCACTCGCAGCGATCTCAATGTCCCACTCGGGCAAACGCCACAATATCCATGAACAGCTGCCATAGCCGCCATTCTTTTCCGTCTTCGCCGATCCATCAAAGGACAGTACGTACCCCTTATAATGCCTTGGTAGCTTGGCATATAGGAGCTCAGGGTCCAGTCGGACCGTAGCCGAGTTCTTCGATGGCGGGGAGATGTGCTCCAGTGACCCCTCTAGCCCCACATGCGGGGTTATTGACGCTTGCAACAATTGGACGAAATCGACATCACGTTCTCGCACCCTCTTTATCTACAGATGGTAGGGTGACAATAATACTGCGAAACTTACAGCTCGGCCATATAACGACGTGGATTGGAAAACCCATTCCAGCGTTGAGAACCGAGTGTACACATGTAGCACTTTGCCTGCCAGCAACGTATGACATATCTTCAGTAGCTGGAGTAGCGCTAACACTTCTTTCTCGGCTGGGTGATAATTAACTTCATTTTCCTTCAATACCCTGCCGCAAAATCGTACGGGGTGCAGCTTGTCGTCATGCATCTGCATAAGTGTGCTACTTAATGCCCAATTATTGGCAAAAAGCATGATGTGAACCTCTTTAGCCGAGTCGAAATGGCGCAGAATTGGCGCAGTTGCCACTCGGCTTTTTAACTCAGCGAAAGCTGCTTGAGCGGCCGACAAGTCTTTGTCACCGTCGAAATCGCTGTCCTTTAGCTGATAGAGTACTGCCCCATACACAGCCAGGTTCTGGATGAACCTGCCGTAGTAGTTCAATGCCCCTAGAAATGCTTGTATGCCTTTCTTCGATTTCGGGAATGGGAGCTCGGCTATTGCAAGAGTTTTCTTTGGGTCAGCTCGTATTCCCTCGGAGGTTACTTCGTGTGACAGGAAATCAACCTTGGGCTGCACAAATATGCTTTTCGAAAAGCTGACACTGATCCTGCACTCGGTTAGCCGAGTCAGCAGCCTATCCAATGTCTCCAGACATTCATCGAAAGTTACTCCACCAAAGCAAATGTCATCCACAAACGATCGCCGTGTAAATACGGGCGTCAAAACCGATTGGTCGGGTTCTCCACACGTGAACATATCGCCCTCAGGGCTGTCAATAAATTCTTGGAGCGGATCGAGCTCGGCTAGAGCTCGGTTGTCAGCCGCAAATTTGGTCAATGAACTCGGCGGTTGAGTTGGGTCACCCCTTTGACTCTGTCGCCGAGTTGCCGCTACTTCTTCTGCTCGGCGGATTCGTCCGGCGAACTCCGACCATCCACCTTTCGGTTGGACATACCCCCATAATGCGTTATCAATCATTCTTTGATATATCATAGGGGCATTCTTCAATCCAAACGGCATACGTAACCATTCAAAATGCCCTAAGGCACACACAAAAGCTGAGATCCGCCGAGCTCGGCTGGTCATCATCACCGCCCAAAACCACTAGCTGCGTCCAGTGAGCAAAACCACAGGTATCTCTCCAATTCCGAAAGTAAATCATCCACTAATGGCATCGCATATTCCATAATCATCGTAATTGCATTCACCTTCTTGTAGTCGATACACAATCTAATATCCACACCGTCCTTCTTGAGAACGATAACAATGGGCGAGGCCCACGGACTCTTTGAAAATGACACCAATTTCGCTCGTAACAGTCCTTTGAGCAACTCGTATAGTGGTTTCAGGTACTTCAGTGCTACTCGCCGAGCTCGCTGCTTGATAGGTGGATGATCGCCTACATCAATATCACACACAACGCCGTAAGCAGGCGGAGGTAAAGCGTTACCACTGGATATCATTATCTGTTCATTCCGTTTCAGTAGCTCCGTCAGCCGAGTTGCTTGTTCAGGAGTGTGGGTTGGACACTTCACATTAGTTCCATTGTAGTCAAGCTCAATAGGCACTTCCTCACTGAGGTCAGGTAGGAAAGCCAATTCATGAGCGTAATCCTCCAGATGAAGCGTCTCTCCTTTCCTCTCAAAGTGAGAGAACCGGTGTTCGGACTCAGCTGCCGGTTCATCGTCGTTAGTACTCGCTGCTGCAGCAAGATATCGCAGCCGAAGGTCTTCTTCAGGGTTGTTAACTACTGCATCGTGGGTCGCTTCCAGGATATCAGGTTTATCCATGGCTTCATTAGCCGAGTCGGCCTGATCTTCCAAACAAGCTTCGGACATATCCAGCTGAGTCAGGTGAGACTCTGCATACCTGCCTTCCTTCATGACGCCTCGCTGAGTGCAATATTCACTTGGTGGCTCCATAGCCGAGTTAATCCTCTCCAACTCGGCTAACCCATGCGCATCGTTTGAGTCAGTTCCTTTCGACTCGGCTGTGATTTCCGGAGTATCCGTCACCTTCTCGGCATCCACAGCGGCCCAGCGCTCGGCGCACGTTAACTGTTTCCCCTTTTTGGCCTCGAGCGGTCTCTCCTTCACCCCCTTGGGCCAGTGATACGGTTTGCGTTCGACAGCTGGTGGTTGTCGGGATAGCCAGTCTGCGTACAACTCTTGTTCTTTGTACAGCAAATCCTTGTCGATTGCTGATTCGTACGCGAGTACTTGCCAATCTCGATACTTAGCCGAGTTCAATCGCACGTACCCCTCTGGTGGTAGCTTCCCATGTGGTAGCCAAATTACTACCGGGAAATGTGCAGGACACCACACCGATGTTGGCCGTGTACTAGTCAAATAGACCCTGGTTGCCTTGCCTTTGGCATTCATCACTACGGTGGGTATCCAATCATCTGTTCGCCTCACCCAAAATTCGTGGGTAAACTCACTCGGCTGCCTGCGGCGGAGTTTGAACTCAGCTGTTGCTCGGTCTGACAGACAGGCTGCTTCTGTAGGTCCATCTGCCGTCTGCAACCCATATGTTTGGTCATCTGTATCCTTTAATGACCGTAGTAAGGGAACCACCACTTCATCGGGTAGCTTAGCCGCCGAGTTGTAGAGATCCAACCGAATTCCCGCGGGGATCATGAAGTCGGTGCCTAGTATCAGGTCGACCCCGGTGTGATGAGGCATTATCCATACTTCAAACTCGTAAACAACCTCCCAGCCGAGTGTAACCTTTACCGACGCTTTGTGGGTGGTCGACACCTTGTCTTTGCCGATCCCTTGGATATCAATCTGTTGGTCTCGGCTGGCGTACTGCTTCAATCGCAATTTTCTAGCCAGTGTAGAACTCACCGCCGAGACGTTTGCTCCAGTGTCAAGCAATATCTTCACTCGCCTGTCATTCACCGCGCCCATTACGAGTGCACGCATCCGAACTCGGCGGTCAAACTTCTGTGACGACCACCAGCCGAGTCGCTCACCCCGAAGTAACTTCACCACTCGCGGTCTAGGTGTCACACCATCATACCGCCGAGTCGCCGCTGCACTCACCATCGCCGAGTCATCTTCGTCCGACTCCTCGGATTCACGTTCATTACCGTCGCTATCACACATTCCTTCGTCCGTCCCAACCGATCCCTCGGGCCATCCTGCGTCCCCTACGAAAGCGAACACAACGTTCGCCTCCACCACAGGTTCAGCTGACTGTGGCAGCCCGGAAAATTCCAACTCAGTCAATGTTGGCGGGCTGCCGAGTTTAAATCACTCGGCGAGTAGAGATCTTGGAGTTCTTCTGGGACATTGAACTTGTCAACGTTATTTTTCACGAAGGAAGCCAGCTTTTCGTAGCGGCGGAAGAGTTCGCATTGGCCGACTTCATGGACTTGTTTGCAGAACTTACAACGTCTTCGACAGAAGTGAGCCGAGTGGCCCATGCCTCCGCAAGCGGCGCAAGGCCCATATTGCTGGCGTTCTCTCGAAGTATCCCGGCGGTCTCGTCCCTCAGTCGGTCCTCTGAATGGTCTAGCCGAGTTCCTCGGGGTCCTAGCCGAGTCGCTTCGGTCATTGGTGAATCCGGCATCAACGTAATCTGTGTCATCTTCTGACTCGGCGTCTTCATCTTGACCATATGCGCTGTATTCGACCGAGTCTTCAGAATCATACAGCTCGGCGTCTCGGCTTAGTTGGCCTCGGCCTGCTTCGATGTGTCCTGTCGACCCGTAAAGTTCCTCGACGACGAAGTCCGCGGTGTTAATCCGTCGATCCCGACTCTCTTCTCGGCGTCGATCACTTCTACGGTCTTCTCGGCGTGCATCTCTCTTGTCATCTCGGCGTCGATCGTTCCGTCGGTCATCTCGGCGCATTTCATCTCGGCTTCTTCCTGAAACTAGCCGATCTCGTTGTTTCTTCCGCTTTTCGCCTAGAATCTTCTTGTTGATGATCTGCTCGACTCGGTGGATATCGTTTAGCTGAAGTGGGTACAGCATGTCCATGATGTCATCGTCACCGCAGTTCAGAAGGAACTGCTCGACATGGTCCGCAGCATCGGCCCCACCGCGCTCATACTGGATCTTCGCCGTTCGTGCATACCCATTTAGCCGAGTCAAGAAGTCGCAGATCGTCTCTTTATCCTTACGCTTAGCCGAGTAGTATCGCGTCCTGGCCGATTGGTCAAACTGTGAGCAGTAGTAATCCAGGAACGCCTCGCTCAGCAGGTTCCACCGCGTTTGGGTCTTCCTCGGGAGTTGGCGATACCAAGTTTTCGCCGTTCGGCCAAGGCTGAGCGAGAAGGGTTCGCACCAAGAGTCTTGGGGCATACGTGTGCCTTTCATCTCGTAGATGAACCTCTTTAGCCACTGTAGCGAGTCATCGGATTGATACCGCCGGCCGTCGAACTGGGCTATCTTGTCCAAGGAAACATGCGACCTCAATTCCAGATACTGGGATCCTCCTTGATCACCCCGGTCGTTGCTGAGGTGATAGATCTGGTCTTTGACAGTTTCATCTCGGCTTGGGCGGTAACCATGGTCATCGTCAGAATCATCTTCCGCTTCAGCCGAGTTGTCTTCTTCGGATTCCCACTTTTCCGACCTAGCCGAGTTCGATTCTTCTTCGGACTCAGCATGTGCGAGTCTTCGAAGTACGGCGTTCCTGCTGTCGCCCGAAACCTCTCGCCTTTCTTCGTCTCGGGTGTCTTCATCGTCGTGATCTTGCTTGGGTTCGTCGCTGGTTGACCACCCTTTGGATCCTTCAGGTATGGGGTCTTACTCGACATTTCGCCGGGTTGAGGCTCCATTCCGCCGAGTTGATACCCTGCTCCGCCGGGTTGGGGGCCACCATCAGAAGCTGTCAATAGCCAGGGTTTGATCTGCACTCCGAAAGCTTTCCTCAGCTTTCCCCTCCAACGTAACAGCTCCACGCTAGCCAAGTCAAGGTTCCAATCACTTAGAATCCACGGACTCGGCCGACTGGTGACTCGGAAGCCCATTGCTTTCAGCAGCAATATTGTCGTCTCGGCTACTTCCGCGGTGTCGGACCACTCCATTGGCCCGGCCAGCAGAGGCCCCAGTGATGGCCATCTCGCCTGCGCCAACGGGACTGGGGCAAATAACTTCATCCATTCACTATCTCTCATCATCTCTCCGCCGAGTTGCGCTAACACCTTGTTTGCACTCGGCGTATCCGCATTTCGTGTCGCTCTCGGAACAAGGGGCGGACGTTCCCCTTGAGCGACACCTTGATCTTCGTCGTCCGCATCTTCACCGAACTCAGCAGCCAGGTTTCGCTCCACCGGACGCGGAACTCCCATCCGGCCCACTTGGAGCGATAATTCCCCAACTTCGCCGAGTAGCTCGGCTTTTTCTTCATAGTCTTCATCATCCTTCTCTTCATCACTTGCATGACCTTGGGCGTCCTCCTCCTCGAACTGGACACTGCGAGATCCGTCCGCCGTCGCGTCCATCGTCATCGCAATAGCCGAGTCCGCCGAGTCGGCAAAACTCGCCGCGCTTATCCCCGCGTGGGGAGAGCCCTTGGCCGTCGCCGGGCTATCTTCACGTAGCGTGCTCGTTCCCTTAGTCATCCTTCTTCTTCTTCTTCTCCTTGTTTGCTCGAAACTTGGTTACCTTGGTACCTGCGAAAACAAGCGCACCCCTGTTCCCGGGTCGCGGCACCAGTTGTGGTGTTGCAGAACGCACAAATCCGTCAGATGTGGGTTAATATAACGCAACCACAACAATCGCCGAGTTAGGTCGGCGTTTGTTGGCCTGCGCTGGGTTGTCCCCTAGCGGTTCGGCCCTTCCGGGACAGCTGGTGTCTCGCTTCCGCCGAGTACCAACCAACCAAGCCAGCCAATAATACGTTATCCCGTGCCCTCCACCAAAGGATGGACGACGGCGCGTTAGCGCTTTTACGGGTCGCCGAGGCAAAGGCTACTCGGCTGAAAGAGTAACGGTACCCGGGCTGTACGGTATACCGACCCGCCGAGCTCGGCGGGGTTTGTTCTTCGCGCTTGGCGAGACACGCCCTTCCCCGGGCCAACCTAATCTCTTGGCGCTACCAGTCAGAACTCTACAAGCTATGCCTCTCGAGTTCTGACGGCAGACATAATCCGGCCCGTGCAGGGACTTACCGGAAGAGTGTACACGTGTTCTGGACCTAGAAAATTCTGCTCTGTTTAATACTAGGGGCTTAAGCCCCTTCTCTGATTCCTAATTGGTTCCTATACAAATATCTAGTGAAATAGAGTCGTTATAGATCTTGCCGACCTTTCAGCCCAGTCGAAGCGACTGTTCCCGGCTCTCCCGATGGTCGTTAGTCCCTGTGCCTGGTCGCATCTTCTTCCGGTAGCTCTGAAGGTGCCACAGCCGAGTCCCTGGACTCGGCTTTCCCTTCTAAGAAGTCTTCAGCCGAGTCCGTACCGTAGACCACCGCTCCTAAGCTGCTTTTAAAGCCGAGCTCTGGTGCGTCGCAATCTTGTACCGTAGGTCACAGCTCCTTAGACTCAGCCAAGGGTCAAACTTGATATTCGCTACATCACAGAATTAACTGATGCAATCTTAGCCGCATGGGACAGTGTTGATCAAGTTTCACTAGTGAACTTGATAAAATCAATGTCGAGGCGCTACATTGAAGTTATTGAGAAGAAAGGAGGTAAGACCCACTACTAATACTATCACTAATGCCGTGCGTTGCCCGGGGAAGCTCTGGATTTTCATACTCGGACACACATGATTCTAAATGTTATTTAACAGTTTATCACACTACCTCAACTATTAATCATTAACCACAACAAAGTTTTCATTTGATCACAAACCATTAGCCACATGCAACGACTGATGCATCAAAGGTGATATTCCGCATGCGGCGGCTCTCCTCGCTGTGCTCCTCGGGGTCCTCCGCTAAATAAATAGTACCTCTTTGCAGGGCTAAGCCCTCCGCGCTACGTGCCGTCCCCTGACAGACCTCTGCTGAGGAGGTCAAATGCTGATTATGACAGCTGTAGCAAACACCTTGGAACGGTACTGCATTTTGTCGAGGCGCCGTTCGTGATCGGCAGCACGTTGTTCCTGTTCACGATCTGTGTACCAGCTGCAACAGTGATGCCATAATATTTACACTTAGGACGACATGGGGTTCGTCCGTCTACCACCGCGGAATGGTAGTTAGGCTTCAGAAGCGTGCCCGAGGCGACCCAGCACAACACAGGCCTTGCATATCTGCTTTGCTTGATTGTTTGAATGTCGTTTGGAGCTCGAGCCTGGAGTACGAAATATGCTATAGCATAGGATGACATTCGTGATGTTGACCCTAGCCGACACAGGCAACATTCACAATTTTTTCAAACTGACATCAGGGTATGTGGTATCGAAGGTAAATTTACTTGGCCACAGTCGGATTTCCAACGCCGCTGTAAGTTTTCATTGAGATAAGGAGGGAATAGCTCGCTTTTGGCCGAGTTCGACGATCCGAGAGTCGTTTATAACAGGTCAATCTAAGTATAGAGGTTTTGAGAACTGAGTTAGTATAGAGAATGTTGCTTTGGGTTCCGGAGAATTGGGTTCCATCAAGCATCAAAGTTAGTTTGGGTTCGAGTTGCCTTCTCCGAAATACTCTGGATCTAAAATCCAGAAAATTTCAGTACATTTTACTTGATTTCACTATAGGCCGATGTGGCCGGAAGTTTGGACCACTTGTCAATTCGGTTTATTGTATAGGAGCTACCCTACAGACCGCAATATCCCAGTTGTTAACACAAACACCGGTCTTTTGTATACGATAAGAACAATATATCTGAAGCGCAGCACGAGATTAAAAAAATTGGCCGAGTTACAGCCAAAAGTGTGGATGGCCGGTTTAATTTGTCCAGGAGTGTATGCTCTACATTTCACACTCAATATACATCAACTACATCCATCCTCATTGTATATGCTTCTACAAGGTTGTCCAACTTCTGATAATGTGAGTCCAACTCCTATTGGCTAAGAATACTCGGGGGGTCAGGACAGATGTCAGCGGTGTTCAATGGTGACAACCCTTGGCTCGCAGAGGGGTCTACGAAGAGTTCTGGTAGTCCGTGGCTTGCAGAGGGATCTGCCAGTTCAGAGTTCTCGTGGCAGTCCGTGGGATCCGCCAGTTCCGAGGATAAATGAAGACTGACTATTAGTTGGTTTAGACTACGTTATAAAAGATAACTATGAGAAAGGTAAATAGGGACGCGAGCGCCGTTGCCCAAAGGCAGCTCGACTTCAACTTGCTTGGTGCATCTTCTTTACTGGTGACTGACGACTGGCATCTCACGCCGTGTGCCGTACAGTCTTGTCACTCGCCCCCATGCCGGTCGTCCGTCAACACGGAAACAATCGGCGAATGTTAATGCGCTGCTTCATCGCTCCTTGGTCAATTGTTACTGTTCCATTCTCATGAACTTCTGTGATTGCGAATGGACCTTTGGCAACTTGTCCGTGTTTCTTTGTGCGATCTTTAGCTGGAACACGTACCATCACGTGATCTCCAACATGATAGAAATGTTGTAGTCTCTTGGTGTTTTCTCGGTTATTCTCCTTCAGAATAGCATCAAATCTTCGTTTGCTTAAGTAATTCCAATTGGCTTCATGTAGCTTCCGCGTGATCATATCTTGACCAAAAATTAAATGCGCTGGTGTGGTTCCAAGTATAGTGTGGTAGCTTGCACGTACTGAAAATGCTGCATATTGGATCACTTGTCTCCAATCCGTCTCTGGGTAACATCGGATGCAATTGTTGAGTACCAGATGCACTCTCTCGCAAATTGCATTGGCCTGTGGGTTCTTCACTGATATCGGGACCGCTTTGATAGCATAGCTTTTCAGCATTTCTCGGAATTCTGAGGTGTTGAACTCATTGCCGCGATCAAAGATGACTTCTTTCGGTCGCGGATATCGACATAGCCAAGTCGTATCAAAGTTTTCTGCCGTGGTCCGTCCATGGTTGTCCGATTGAATTGATACTTCAAGCCATCTGGTCGCTTCATCAATAACTGTGAGTGCATAGGATCGTTCATTGCCATAAGGACCCATGGTGTCGACATGTACGATATCAAATGGGTCAACGATCTCCAAGTCACGCGGTGGAAGTTTGCCGTATCGCTGAGGACCCCGTGTAGCTTCGATCGTTTACAAGTAAGACAGTTTTTGCAAAAAGTAACAATTGATTTCTCCATACCAGACCAGTAAAAAGACGTTCTCATCGTATGATATTGCCGTTTTGCTGCAGGGTGCACCAAATTCAAATGATACCATTCTGTGATCTCCTCCCGCAATGCTTCTGGGATCATCACCCTTTTCTTAAAGGTCAAAAGTTTTGCACCCATCGTATTCTCAATACGATAATCTGGATCACTTGTACCGTTCATACAGGCTTGAACTAGTGTTTCAGTAACTTCATCTGCTTGTTGATGCTGTTTAATGTGTCTTCCTTCCACTACGCAATCAACTGGTTCAATATAAAGGGTTTCGTCCTCAATCTCGAGATTTTTCAGCTCTCTCTCTAATTCCATCCGCGAAAAAGCGTCCGCACCTATGTTAGCCTTCCCTTGAATGTACTGACAGGTCAATCGATACTCAGCAAGCAATAATGTCCATCTCTTGATCCGCAGTGAGGTCTCGGTAGGATAGATCAGGTTCTTGTGATCAGTGTGTAATATAATCGGAAATCCCAATAACATAGTGCGATATTCTTTGAGTATTTCCACCACTGACAGCAATTCAAGATCCGTCGTTGTGTAGTTCTGTTGAGCGGGGGTAAGGCTTCTTGAATAACACGCAATCAGCTTCCTGTCTTGTTGAATTAAACCTCCGAGTTGTTTTCCGCTAGCGTCTGCGTAAATTTCAAATGGTTTGGTAAAGTCTGGAAAGGATAGTAATACTGCGCTAGCAAGTGCTTTCTTGACACCTTCGAATGCTTCGTTTTCAATTGATGTCCACACAAATGCTGCTTTTGGTGACGTAATCCGCGTAAGCGGCTTGAGAAGGGCTGACTTGCCTGCAACCATCTCCCGATAGTAATTAACCATTCCTAAGAATCTTCTTAGCTGCTTCTTGTTTCTTGGGGCTGCTATCTGTGTTATGGCTCGATTTTTCTTCTCTTGAGGTTGAATATCTGCCGCAGAGAGTGTAAATCCCAAATATTCTACAGTCTTGCAGAAAATATGGCATTTTTTTCCATTGAGTGTGACGTTGTACATCTTGAGCCTGGTAAGAACAGCACGCAGATGCTCCAAATGGTCTTTCGCAGACTTTGAAAAGATCAAAATATCGTCAAGATACACAATCACGAAGTCGAAATCACCCAAAATCTTAGCCACACAGGCCTGATACTCGTCGGGAGCAGTTGATATCCCCATGGGCAGCCTCTTATACTGAAATTTCCCAAATTGAGTACAGAATGCAGTATATTTCCTGGATGCGTGTGACAACTGTCTTGCATAATAACCCATATTTGCGTCCAATGACGAAAAATATGCTGCACCGGTTAATTTCATCAAGACTTCTCGTATTAGTGGGGCGGAAAATGGACTGCGTTGTAAAAACTTATTCAACCCACGAAAGTCTGTCAGCAAGCGCAATCTACCGTCCGGTTTCTTTAAGAAGAACGCAGGAGAAGCCCATTCTCCATCAAATATTTGCTCGATGACCTCCAGCTCAATGAGACGTTGAAGTTCCTTCCGTGCTCCTTCCTCCTCACACTTCGGAATTGAATAAGGTCGTGCGTGTATCGGAGACGCATTATCCAAAATCGGTAAAACATAGTCCCGTAGTTTCATGTGGCCTAAGTGACCGTTGTATAGGCTTTCAAAGTATGTTAATAGTTGGACAACTTCCTTGTATATCGCTTCACTGATGTCTGCATCCCCTATCATTTCTGTCGGCTTCCTTGACGTATCATTGATTTCCTTGAGCTCATCTGCGATCTCGGTATCTTGCTTAGATCCCGACGATTCCTCAACGCCCTCCGTTGGTCCAAATTGTTTCTGCTTAGCACCGGTGTTTACTGTCACAGTGTTTCCATTCCACTCGACTATTCCATCTCGAAAGTTGACAACTACACCAAGTGCAGTCAACAAATCACGGCCTATCACCATCTCATCATTTGTGTCATTAATAACTCCAAAGAGGTGCGTTATTCTTGAGCCATAGTTTAAATCCATGAACCGAAACTTGACTTCCATACTTCCAGTAGACTTGACCAATCCACTGACTTGCGCAAACATCATCTCTGATGAATTCAAGGGAAAACCTAATTGCGTGTTCTTCTTCGCGAGGGCAGCGTTAATGTAGCTGGTACCACAGCCTGTGTCCACGAGTGCCACTCGGCTTTCCTTGGTCTGAGATAGACGAATTCGGAGTCTCATCGGTTTCTGTGGTGGGTTTGACCTTTCCCTGAGAATGCTGGTGATGACTTTGCCTTCACTGTCATCGCTGAACTGATAATCTGATTCCGCATCCTCGACATGAGTACGCTTTAGCTCTTTGAGCTTTGTTGGCTTGGCCTTCTTGTTGGCTGCTAAGTGTATCCCCTTCTTCTGTGTGAAGCACTCACTATCACTGTGTGAACTGGTTTGTGTAACTTACACCACTTGTTCGAATTTGATTGGGTTTTCTGTTGAGACTGCTTTTCTCCACTCTTGCCTTGGCGATTGTTCTTGTACGAGTCAACCTGACCTCCAGACTTATTGTTGTGCTTCGACGGCTTTGTCTTGACACCGTACTCCTTGCTATATTGTCGTTCGGATTGCTCTAATCGCTCAAAGTATTGCACTGCTTGGGGCAGAGATTTGAACGTGATACCGCTACCATCATATGCTCTCTTCCACTCATATGGCATTGCTCGTTTGAAGTACCGAATCATTGACTTGTCATCTAGCATCATGGAGTTGGTTGGTAGATTTAGCAACATCCGTGTCACTTCTCTCATTCGCTGGTGGCATTGCGACACTGTTTCTTTTCGACGCTTGGCAAACATGAATAACTCTTCTTCCAACTGTTCGCTGTAGGTTGCAGGTACATACGTTCGTCCCCATTCCGCATACGCCTTTCCGAACACGGTCGCACCACTGAAGTCTTTACCTTCTGCTATATACTCCCATGCATCTAGCGCTTCATTGTCCAGGATTAGTCTTAGATGTAGGTCTTTATCTTCCCCCGTCCATTCCTTGAGCTCACTAAGATGATGGAATTGTTGGCTCCACTTTAACCACTCTTGTGCTGTACCACCGCTAAACCTAGGAATTGAAATTTTCACAAATTCTCGATCTGTGTAGGTGCTCTTTTCCACTGTAGTCACCTGGAAAGTGACGAGCTTTGACTTGTCACTCATGATAGACGTCGTCTTCTTGTTTAGACTCAACAATTGATTTTCTTCAAGTTTCTTGATATGTCCAAACTGTTCACTCTTCTTCTTCTTCTGTTTCTTCTTCTTATCTTCTTCTTCTTCTTATCTTCTTATTAGTTTGAACTAGTTCAAAGTGACAACCCTTGGCTCGCAGAGGGGTCTACGAAGAGTTCTGGTAGTCCGTGGCTTGCAGAGGGATCTGCCAGTTCAGAGTTCTCGTGGCAGTCCATGGGATCCGCCAGTTCCGAGGATAAATGAAGACTGACTATTAGTTGGTTTAGACTACGTTATAAAAGATAACTATGAGAAAGGTAAATAGGGACGCGAGCGCCGTTGCCCAAAGGCAGCTCGACTTCAACTTGCTTGGTGCATCTTCTTTACTGGTGACTGACGACTGGCATCTCACGCCGTGTGCCGTACAGTGTTGTCAATGGTGATGACGGTGCTAAACCGTGTTGACGGTCGCAGGACAACCCCGAGAATTCCGATCATGCCCAGCTCTCGGTTGTGAGTACTTTAGGTTTAGTTTTAGCCACTACCGGTGGAGATGCCCTTAGCAGAGAAATACTACAAGCAGTACATACAATCAAATCCAGAGCTTCGCCCGTAAAGCACAGCATTAGTTTGGTAACTTCGGATTTGCCAAGTTTTACCACCTGAGATGCTCTAATGGGTACATTTTGTAGCTTCAACACACTCCACAAAACATGGCTTCTTCTCTAAGCCAAGTGGTGGTGCCTCGCCTCCAGCTCCCTCTCTCCGTCGTGCTCTCCAATGTCGATCATCTGGTCCATAACATGGCAGAAGCCGAGTATCTGTGCTCGCACGTGAACCGCCGTGTCATTGCGCTCTACCAGTCACTGCTGCGTCTAGAAGCCGCACCCGTCTCCGTTCTGGACAAATTCCTATGGCAGACGTTCCGTTTCCACGAGTTTTTAAGGAAATTCAGTTGTAAGAAGCTCATCACGCGACTCGTATGCAGTCGTAAGATCCTGGAGCAAACCAGCAGTCTCCATCGAGAGTTGGACGTAGTATCGGACGCTATACGAGAAGCTGGTAGAACGGATCTACCGATCGAAGACTGGGAGATTCAGTGGCTACAGGATCGTAGAATTCTACGTGAAGGGTGGGAGACGCTGCGTCAAAACCGCACTAGACTAACTGCCGAGTTGTTGGATACAGCATCCCAAGTCGAAGCCATGGTACTACTTAAGTGTGAGAAAGAGACGTACTTCGCCAAGTACGCACCAGACGAGTTGGAACTGCTCAATGCGGTCTTTGGCTACGCTGCAAGTCTGTCCCATGCTGAGGTGCCTCATGTGCCGCAGTGGTTCATTCCACCACATGAAGTAGAGTTTGCCGAGACACCATTCAGTAAAGGAGCCTTTGGATCGGTACATCATGGAACGTGGCTGGATGCGCGAGTGGTGGTTAAGAGGTTGCTTAATTCGATGGACAACGAGATGGAGCGCAATGTCTTCATGAACGAAATCAAAATCTGGTATTTCCTTAACTACCCACACGTTGTGAAACTTCACGGTGCTTGCCACGTCGGTCGTCCATTCTTCGTGTGCGAGTTCGCATCAAACGGTATTCTCACGGATTTTATTGCAAAAGAAGAGCGAAATGGTCGTCATGTACTCTGGCAGAAGCTCTATGAAGTTGCATTGGGACTTAACTTCCTGCATGAGAGGAATGTCGCTCATGGAGACCTCAAAGGCAACAATATTCTCGTCAGCGCGGATGGCACTGCAAAACTAACGGATTTCGGGTTGAGCTCGATGCTCACAAGCTCAGCACAGCCGATGCCAGTTGTGGGAACAATTGGAGCTCTGCGATGGAAAGCCCCTGAGGTTTTGTGTGGAGCCAGTTCTTCGTCCTACACCGCTGATATTTATTCCTTTGGAATGAGCATCATCGAGGCAGCTACGCACACATTGCCATGGGGAAGTCAACTTCCTGACAGTGCGGTGCGTTATCATGTGGTCAAAATGCGAGCATTGCCATCCAGACCGACGTGTCTGAATGATGAGCAGTGGGAACTGGTCCAGAAGATGTGTGCGTTTGACCCTTCTCAACGCCCGGACATTACAGTCGTGGTTGAGAAACTGAAGCAATTCTCAGAACAAGAAGTCAACGTGACTTTTGGTCACCTTGGTGAAAGTATCAGCTTTTTCTCGAGTAGTGGCAGTGAGAGATCTTCCAGTTTTCCGGCTGCAAGCAATACCAGTGCTACTAGAGCAGTTCAGAGTCAAAGCGCCCAGTTAAGCTCGACTGCTACTTCTTCACAAAGCAGTGGGAGAACATTTTCGTCGAGTACATGCAGCATCAGTACTTTGAATGGAGACGAATTTATACCGTTGGTGCTGGATCTTCACGAGGTAAGCAGCATTTTATGTAGTAATTTGTCTAATTTGCCATTTTAACCCGTGGCGTGTTGTTTCTGTTTCAGTATTTGGATCTCATTACAGGTTTAGTTGACGTCCAATGCGAAGTTATCGACGAAGTTTGCGGGGAAGCGAGAGACATGCAGCCCCCGGATCCCGAGGATTTTGTCATGAAAAGGTTGCTGCGCTTATTGCAGTTGTTCGCTGCTTGCCTTTAATACTATCGTGATATTGATGTTTTGTAGATACGAGAACCGCTTGAACCAGCTCCGCTCAGAGTGGCTGGTTAGGAACCATGTGACTCAAGATACACTTACTACCTGCATGCTCATATATGAAGACCAAGCTGAGCTGCAACGTACCAGAGCATCTCTTCAACAAAGGCTCCGACAGCATGCGTCCGATGCTGTTAAATGCTTCAATGGCACAGTTGATGCAGCGAGGGCTTTTTAAAGTACTTGAGCTTCACATTTACTTGATCACTAAAATGATTTTGTTCCTATTAACACAAACAGCGTTGCAACTATCGAATTCCTCATTTACAACGGTAGTAGTAACGTACTGTGTCATCGCTCAGTACTTAATTAAGGTCATGATATTGCTGCAGCCACTTTCTTCGTACAGACAATTTACTGAACCATAGATTAAAGGCGTAGAAAGACACCGCCAAGGCCCATTAAGATCGTGTTCAGATTAAAGTCGCTGCTAGTTTGCTAGAACGACGCAGAACTGGAAAAAGTGTAGTTTGCTCGAGGCAAGTTACACCCGTTATCAATTCGACAACGTAATCTAACTGTTTACACCAATCTCGGAATCGATGTCAATCTAATCTCTTCACGCAGATAGCACCAGTTCCACTCAATGAAGTACATGACATCCGAATATTCAGGATTAGCACAGTAAAGACGGTGTACTCAAATGAAGATGGCTTAGTGCATTAGAGGCACCGATTAAACGCTACACATACCAACTTATCCTCTCAAACTGTAGCATTCGTACAAGAAGCCTTGGAGATAATGCCAGCGCCAAGAAGGATAGTCTGCTTACTTTCGCAGTTTGCCTTTCATGGCGCCGAAGCCACCGCTCCAGCCGTTGCCTCCTTGGTTACCGTTGCCTTGAGATCCTGAAACACCCGTGTTCATGTTCGACGAGCCCGATGTCCAAGCTTGTGAACTTCCGCTAGTAGTTGTGGACCCAGTCGAAGTCCACGAATTACCACTAGTAGTGGGAGAGCTCTTTGACGTCCAAGAACCTTCGGTTGTAGAGTTCGAGACTCCTGTAACAGCGGAATTCTCAGTGGCGGTAGAAGACGTCGCAGTCGTCGAAGATGACTCTATTGTGGACGTTGCAGTGGTCGTGTCATCCGAGATTGACGTAGCGGCTTCATTACCTGTTGTCGACGACGTAGTCGTGTCGCTCGTGGTCGATGAAGTCGTGGTTGTTGACGTGGAAGATCCGCCGGCCGGACCCGTGAGAGGTACACAGTCCTTGTAAACTTGCCACACGATCTCGCTATCTACGCCCTGAAATGCCAACCAGTAGAACCGGAGCATGCAACCGCTTGTCGAGCACGACGAGTAGTCTACGGGAGTAAACACGGACGCTGTGTCCTGCGTGCCGTCGCCATAAGCATTCATGCAGTCGTCATTAGAGAGCACCATCGTATCATCCAGCCAGATCTCGCACGGACCGACGTGCACCATACCACGCGAAAAGGTAGCATCTCCAGTGGTTGGTGGATCCTTCGCAGTGGCGTCGGGGTTAGTGTAGCCGCAGTCGGCGCCGTACAGCGATGTGTCGCTGTCAAGCAGTGTGCGGATGTTGCTATAGCCATTTGAGGACTTGAGAGACGTGTAGAGTGTGGTGAGGCAGTCACTGTCATCGCTGCTGCAACTGTCCCAGTCGCCAGACCATTGTGGCTCGATCTGCACGATCCATGCCGACGTGACAGAATCCGTGAATTCGGCCAGTGGGATGTACATGTAGCCGTGCGCATTCACATCTTGGATCGCAATGGAGAACACGACGACTGCGGCGACGATGATACTGGTAGACATCATGGTGGGTGAGAAGATAGCGAGGAGATAAACGTCAAGAGGGACTCGAAATGGCGGCGATGTGGCAAAATCACGAATGAGGTAGGCGGCAATGAGAGTTCCTCACCGAAGGCAGTACCATCTAGCGACCCACGTAAAATGCATGTGATCTGTCAAGATGACCTTCATCATCGGATACTCGTCAACTACTACATGTAGTTGTCTACTGCGCACCTATTAGTTCGAGCAAGAGAGACATGGAATGCCAACTCGATCATCTTCGAGCACTACGTCATCCGCAAAACCAAATGGAGTGGCCGCGACGAATCCTCTACCCAAAGTCGCTTCAATAATCGTTGCTGGCACAATGACCACCTGTATCCATTGACGGTTCTCTACCTTTGAGTCAAGGTGTCAAAGGCTTTGACATCGTTGTGATACCACAACGAAGCAACCGAAATTACCTTTACATGTGCTCCAAATGCTGAATGCATCAGATAAGTTTCTACGCCCGATATGGTCTCGGATCGTCGTGCTGGGATAAAGTACCAACAATATAGAAGTGTGTCGTGTTCTAACCTGTGGACACTCTAGGTTCACATTCAACATGTATATCCATGTCAATGAGTATATATTCGCCTACGTTTTGGAACTCGATGATCTCAAAATTTCGGACGTTTATTGTTTGATGCACCCTACGTTTAATCCATGCGCTTCACTCGTTTGTTACTGCTCCAAGAACTCGACTTGTCGCTTTGGCTGACTACCCTCAACAATTTTTGCGGTTCTAAGTTCTCTCCATCCTCTTCCTCCTCCGGCTCGGCACCTGGCCGCTTTTCTCCGGTACCATTCCATCGAGGGCTATGCTTGACTACTGATGCGTCTTGAAGGGTGTCGTTTGTCACGAGAAGCCATTTGTGCCCGCAAACTTGCTCAGCTGTGGGCCTTTGCCGAGGATCGACACGCAGCATCCAATCCAACAAGGCTCGTAGATCATCTGAGAGTCGGTTTTCTTGCCCCCAAGCTCGTAGCAATTCGCAGATGGAGCCACCAGGCTTCGATACAAGACGGAATCGAGCGTCTACTTCACCTGCCTTCTCAAACGGAGGAATTCCTGTCACCAAGATGAACAACAGTACACCAAGAGACCAGATATCTGCCTGCAGTCCATTGTAGCTGACCTCAGCCTCTGTGATCGCTGCATCACGCTGATATACTGGGCGAGAGAAAACTTCAGGAGCCATGTACAACATCTTGCCCACTCGCGCCCCGGAGCAGCGAGATCCTGCAGCACTTGCAAGTCCAAAATCGGCAAGTCGACAACGACGAAAACTATCTAGCAACACATTCTCCAACGACAAGTCTCGGTGCGCTACATTTCGAGTATGCAAGAAGCGAACGGCACTTGCAATCTGCAAGAAGCACGACCGCGCCATGTCTAAAGGTAGTCCCTTTGGGGTGCCATCATTGCGAGCTCGAGCGCTCACGTGCGAGAATAGATCCCCGAACGGACAGTAGTCGAACAGCAGACACCGCGTCTTGGTCGTGTAGTCTACGAAGTCCTGATGCAGTGTCAGCAAGTGCTGGTCACCTGTGCGATTGCCATCTTCGACCCCGTTGCTCCAAACAGGACTCACACTCCAACTAGACACGTCTTCACCGTCAATGCACTTGTTTCCTTTTAACTCCGACGAATACACCAAGTTGCGTCCTAGTTTTCGTAAGATCTGTAGCTCCATGTCTCCATCTTCTTGGACGTACGGACCCGTGACGGCCCGTCGTGCTCGCATATGGGGTAGACTCATGACTTTGAGCGCATAATATCGACCAGACGTACGATGGCGAACCAGCACCACCCGACCGTAGATGGCACTCGCCAATGGTCGAACAAGACAAAACGAGTCCATGACAGCGGTCCGGGACGGCGCAGGTTGAGAAATGGAGCGTCGGAGTCTTCCAGGTGCGACTGCTCGAGCTTCAGCCCTGAAATAAATGCTTGTGTATTTTCGAGAGCTGTGTTCTTGTCACCGTAGCATAGTGATGAATGACAGCCTTCTTGCACGTGTGAATTGCGTGGAAATAGCGAGATCGCTTTCCTCCGGTCTTATTATCAATGTCACCTCTCCATCGTCCAGCAGATGCATCAAGTCCCATCATCAAGATGCCAATCAGCTCTCCGCCTTTCACCATCAACGCAGTAAACAACTTGTTCTCTCAACGCCATGATGATACAGGACACAACTGGACAATTAGCAAAAGACGAACTGAAGTGCCGTAGTGATGGCGTCTCGAGGCAGCCCCTTTGAACCGCTGGAGCTCACGGATGAGGAAGAGAAGCAGTGTTATGAACGCGCCTTTCATCTGTTAGATCGAACACTATGCAGTTATGACGAACGAGACGCTGCAGGTGAAAATGGTCGACTCCACCACTCGAAACTGGATGGTTCACGTTGGAAATTGCTGAAGACTCAAGCGAACGCCTCGCTCTATGTAGAGCGTTGCAGTACCAAGAAGTCAAACAACGACTTTCTCGGTGAGATGGAGAACCCGGTGGTGTTTCTTACGTCAGGGACGATTCAAGGCGAGTTAGACGAAGTTATGCTGGGCTTGAAAGCTCTTGACGCAAACAGCATCAGCTTTCGAACGGAGATGCCAGGTAATCACCCTGTAGACTGTGCTGTTCTGACTGAGCTGCTGGGTCCGAAAGCGGTTGATCCGTTCCGATTCCTTGGTGTAACTTGGCTCATGTATGACAACGGCTGGCCGCTTAAGTCGGTGATGCAACCACGAGACCTCGTGACGTTGACAGCTACAGGAACCATGACACGTGAAAATGGAGACCGCATCGGCTACGAAGTGGTGCAGACAGCAAGTTTTCCGCAATGTCCGCCTTTGTCCGGTACACTCCGTGAAAAAGCGATGTACGCAGCGATCTTCAAGCAGCAGGAACCTGGCATCGTCGACGTCTACATCCCGACGTACGTGGAAAATCATAATGCCATTCTCGATAAAATAATCGTTAGTGTCACGTGGAAAGCAACGCTCCGATACTGGGACACCCCGGAGCTCGCCGAGATGAAGAAATTGCAGTGGTGTATTGCAAACTGCCGATCAGAGCGTCAGAAGCAACAGCAGACATCTGCGTCTAGTTGTAAACGGTGTTCAACACGACCGAGTATCATGAAGCGACTTGGATCCGTTGGTCAGAGCGAGAGGAACTCCTGCATCTTGTGCTCCTGCGTCTTGTGCTCCGAATGTCGCGTGGATCGAAGTCTCAAGATTCCAGACGACACCAGTGGGAGATTGAAGGACCATCGCGTTGGTGTGTGTCTGCCGTGTGTGATGTTCGTACGGCAGCTTCACCCCACCGACATCGCCATGTTGAATCGCAAGCAGCGCACATCAACAACCATCATTTAATGTGAGAACCCACATTCGCCGTCATATCTACGAAACCGGGTAGTTGCACTTTGCGTATGTCATCCAGTCCAGGCTGTAAATCTCTGTTGAATGTCAGTGTCTTCTCATCGCGCACAAAGGTCACCAATTTGCATCTGAGCGTCTTCAAGATCTGCGTAGAAACTTATTAGATCTTCACTCCTTATTAACTAGTACACACGTGCAGCATCGAAGGCGACACGGCAGCATGTATTCTTTGATTCGTTTGACGAGCGTCCTACCCATGATGACCGACCATGCTTGCCGTACCGGTCATTACCAAAATGCTTGCGACCACCAGAACCAATGCTCAATCCAATTTGTCTGGTTGAGTTTCTGCTGCAGCGTGCAGTTGAAGTGGTTGTCATACAGTGTGTATCAAGAACTCACGGTCCGTGAGTTCTTGGATGTGGCTTGCACGTCATCAGGCTTCACCATCGAAACGGAGCGGATACCAGGATCTCGCCAATCAAGCCTCAGTCTTTCACCATCGATCGAGTTAAGCATTGCTCTCACTTCCCGGTGGGAAGTCCGCCATCATCATAGCCGCGGTGCTACACGTCTGCACGTCCTGTTTTCGTCGGCAGTCGATTTGGACCATCGTTGCGGGCTGACATGAACGCTCTCTCTTCTCTCTGCACCTAAATGAGTCTCATCAGTAGAGTCCACAATCGATTTGAACTGACAGACACAGGATTCTCATGATCTCCGGAGGTGGGCCCTTCCAGGCGCTAAAGTTGTCGGCAGAAGAGCAACAGCATTGTCATGACCGCATGTTCCAACTGCTTGATCGCACGCTGCGCAGTTACGACGAGAGAGATGGTCAGGCACAAGACGGTCGATCGTCCACTCCACTCCATCATTCCAACCTCGATAACACACGTTGGAAGTTGTTAAAGACGCAAAGCGATGCTTCGCTCTACACGGAGCGCAGCACATGTATGTTTCAGGACCATAACCTTCTTGGTGGCGACTGGGACAACCCCGTGGTGATCCTCATGGCGGGGACAATTCGTGGGGACCTTGATGAAGTCATGTTGGGCATCGAAACCCCCGATTCAACCACCTTCAGGACTCGAACCGAGTTGTTCACGAAACAGCCCGTGGACTGCGCCGTCTTGGCTGAGCTTATGGGTCCAACGGAAGCCGATCCGTTCCGCTTCCTTGGCGTCACATGGATGGTGTATGAGCACCACTGGCCACTCAAGGCAATGATACGACCGCGAGATTTCGTCACGCTGACAGCTACGGGTACCATGACGCGTTCAAATGGTGACCGTATCGGATACGAAGTAGTGCTACCAGCAAATCTACTCCAGTGTCCTCCGTTGCCAGGGTCAATCCACCGCGGCAAAATCATGTACGCCGTGATTTTCAAGCAACAGGAGCCTGGTATCGTGGACGTGTATGTCCACACGTACGTTGAGACTCAGGGCATGATCCTGGACAAATTGGTAGTGAATATCACGTGGAAGGCAACGATCGGGTTCTGGAACGCCCCGCATCTCGCTGAGATGAAGAAGCTACAGTGGTGTATCGCTAACTGCCGCTCCGAGCGTCAGAAGGAACAACAACGAGCGTCTTCGTCAGCGCTGAATGTGTGCAAGCAATGCTACGAAAGACGGAGCATGATGAAGCGTAGCAGTGACGCGCAGGAAGAAAAGAAGTCTTGTGTTTTGTGTACAACATCGACATGTTATCGATGCCGAGTTGATCGGACGCTCAACGTGATCGACGAGAACAGCAGGAGACTGACGGAGCAACATGTCGTTGTGTGCGAGCCTTGTTTGTTGTTTGTACAGAAACTTCTGCCTACGGACATTGCAAGATTGAACCACAAGCAGCGACTTCGTCAGCAACGAGCATCGAGCTAATCAAGACGAAGCGGAATCTGCTATACCCGTTTGATTTTTGAGTGCCACGATATCGGAGACCATGTTGAAGTCCCTTTCGATAGTAGACCCGTCCTGTTTGAAGTTGGTTGGAGACTCCAACTTGGAGACTTGATCAGGAGGATGTCAATCCTGCATTTGCTCGATGTCCCTCATCTCGCTGCGATCGTTTGGTGTTTTGTCAAGTATGAAACTCTTGCTGGTGGTCGTGCTTACTGCCAACTGCTTCCTCAGTGTTGGTGGCAGTTCTAGCGACGGCGAATTGAACGTCGCATCCGTCTCAGCGACAACAGCCCCATCGACTGGTTTGACTTGTGGTGCCCAACTCAAGAACATCTATTACCACGGCTTCAATCTCCAGACGTCGACGGTGAGCAATACTGCGGCGTGTTGTGATCTCTGCGCTGCATACGACGGATGCGTGCTGTACACGTACTTCCATTCGTCCAGTACAGGTCAGAGCCTTTGTTATCTGAAGAGCGCAGCCGGCGAGAAAACCAACTATGCAGACAGTTCAAGCGTGACGGCTGTATCGGCCTTCATGGTCTCTGCTACGACAGTGCCAACGCCCACAACAACCAGTACGTCGACACCTACGACTCCAGCTCCCCCAACATGCAATGAACAGTTGGATGGCGTGTTCTACAATGACTACACGATCTACGAGTTCACCACTGACTCGATGGACAAGTGCTGCGATTACTGTGCGCAACTAGCGGCTGAAGGTTGCGTGCTCTACACACTCTACGTGTCGAAGAGTGAGAACGTCAAGCGGTGTTTACTGAAGAGTGCGGTGGGCACAACCACGAATTACACAAACTCTGATGAACTCACAGTGTTTTCAGCCTTCCTGTCAGCATCAGCGACAGTGACACCCTCACCGACAACCGAGTGCGTAGCTGAGGGTCAATACTGTGGCAACGCTCAAGGGACGACATGCTGTGAGTCGGATAGTTACTGCCAGCCTTGGAACACCTACTACTACCAATGCATCGGTCTTCCCGACGGCTGCGGTAATCTAGAGACGGACATCGACTATTATGGCAACGACCTGAGCAGTGCCTTGACGCTGTATCCGTGGCAGTGCTGTTCGTTGTGTCAAGCAACTGACGGCTGCAACGCCTACACGTTCGTGAACTTGGATCCTGCGGGACCGACCTGTTACATGAAAACAAGCAGCGCCGGACGTGTTGCAAACGTCGGGGCGTTGTCGGGTGTGCCGTTGATGCACAACAGCATTTAACACTTGACTTCAACTCCTCTTCTACTACATGCACCGTAACGTTGATCTCGACGTGCTTGAGTGTCGTACTGAGGGGAGCATGCAACTCTTGATTCCTTCATCAGCGTTAGTGGTAAACTCTAGGAACCGGGACTACCTAAATGAGCTTGTGCATGAGTCAGAATCGGTTTACGTCTTGCTGTTTGACATTCCCATCATGTCAACGTATCTCGGTTAAACCCAATAGGCGAGTCCATCGCCATGTTCGCCACCACCAAAGCCGTGCGTACGTCCACTTGGCCTGTCTGGGACGTCGACACATGGCTCCAGGCATCGCTGGCGCTGGAACTTCCAGCTGCTCGAGTTCACGCTCTCTGCATACCTTCTCCTTCTGATGGACTCCACTACAGAATCCGACAGGTCAACACAAGAACTGTCGATGGGCTCGAAAGGAGTATCCTTCCAGGCATTGAAGCTCACGCTGGACGAGGAGCAAAATTGTCGAGACCGGTCATTTCAGTTGCTAGATAGGACGCTACGCAGTTATGACGAACGTGACGGCCAGGAAGATAATGGTCGACCCACAGCGCCACGACATCACTCGAGTCTCGACAGTACCCGTTGGAAGCAACTCAAAACACAAGACAACGCGTCACTCTACATCGAACGCAGCACAAGCGTTCATCGAGACGATAACATCCTCGGTGGAAGCTGGAAAAATCCCATGGTGTTTATGATGGTAGGGACCATCCGTGGAGAATTAGACGACGTCATGCTCGGCGTGGAGACTCCGATCGTCGCTAGTCTTAGAGATCGAAAGGAAGTGCTGGCAATGCAACCTGTGGATTGCGCTGTTTTAGCTGAACTAGCGGGTCCTACTGAAGCAGACCCTTTTGAGTACATGGGCATTCAGTGGATGGCTTTCCAACACGGTTGGCCTCTCAAAGCAGTGTCGTCACCACGGGATTTCGTGACTCTAGCATCTAAAGGCACTATGACCCGCGGAAACGGCGACCGTATCGGCTACCAAGTAGTTCAACCAGCTCAACTCCCTCAGTGTCCTCCATTACCCGGATCGTTGCGCACCAATCTCATGTACGCGGCCATTTTCAAGCAACAGGAGCCTGGCATTGTTGATGTCTTCGTGCAGACGTACATCGAGACACAAAGTGCCTTGTTGAACAAAGTGGTAATTTCAGCTACGTGGAAATCCACCATGGATCTATGGAGTGCACCGCAGCTTGCAGAAATGAAGAAGATGCAGTGGTGTCTCGCCAATTGCAAAGCGCAGCGTCGACAACTACAGCGTCAAGCTTCTCCGTCAGCGAAAAACGTTTGTAAACAGTGTCTCGAGGTACGGAAGATGCGGGGCAGTGACATGGAAGACAAGACTGCTTGCGTTCTCTGTGTTTCGCCCACGTGTTCGAAATGCCGCGTGGAACGGACATTAGAAGCAATCGACGAACGCCGACTCAAGTTGACAGACCATTCGGTTATCGTATGTAAGGCTTGTATGGTGTTCGTACAGCACATGCGACCAGTAGATATTGTAAGGCAAACTCTGAAGCCCTGAGCCCAGAAGTTTGCAATGTCACTATGTTTATTTCTTAGGTCTTCGCAGAGGACGAGGTTATCGGTTGATGTATAGAGAGAACCTACGTGTCAGGATTGTTTTATTACTACAGTACTTCTAGTTTTTTCTAAATCATTGTCACTTATGTTAAATTGCATTCGCGATGGAGAAAAAAAACAACTCGATGGAATCATGCTTGGATTGGAGACTCCAGATTTTCAGACCATGCAAAATCCGAGACACCCAATGGACGATGTCATCTTAGCGCAGCTCAGATGAGCTCTCATCATTCCCGCGTCACGCAGCTTTTGGGACAATGAGGATGGTCATTCAAAACTTGTAGCACGTATTTTACAATTGACAGTCGTTTCAGCGACTGTATTATGACTCACTCATACCAACGGAGAACTCGTCGAGTATGAGTGGTGCAATCCATCGATCTACACCACTTGCAAAACCGATATCCATGGATAATACTAAGTATCCATATACGCTGTTATCTACAGGTGTGTGTGAATTTATTCTTTGAAAGAATACAAAGATTTTTTTGCCCCAATGAAGCAACACACTGCAAAATTGTCCCAGCAGTAGAAGTGTATCATGTCAACCTCGCATGACTCACCTTAGTGGACCACTGGACGTGTGCGTGACGCAAATTTGCTCAAGCTGCAGCGTGACACGCACAGTGACGAGCTGCGAAACTGCTTAATTTACACGTGTCGAGTGTATGCATTGGTCATTCAAAATCAAGATCCGGCTGAAATTGCATTGATAACAAAACAAAACGAGGGAAGGTGTAACAACAAAACAAAGCAACGACAATGGACGTCGTCGTCTCTGGTGGCGTGAGGCCACTTGTTCGTTCAGCATACAGTGAGGCGCTTGTGTTTTATTTTAATAACTACTTCCAGTGATATCTGTCGAATGACATGATTTTTTGGCACACCTCTAGCACGCCTGTATGCATATTCTGTCGATATGCATACTTTTGCAAATACATGTAGATGTCTGCATTTTTTGGTCTCAATTTATATAACGCAGCAGACTGAAGTTCAAAAGCCTTACACGATCAACAAACTTTCTGACGACTTTAAGCCGATCTATTAGTGTAGGCTGTATTAGTATCCAATGCGGTTGCGCATACTTCAACCTACCTAAATGTTGAATTTGACCTGTCTGGAGGCTCGATATTTCATGTAGTAATCATAATTCACGTGCTCCTTTAGCTTCAAGCTTGTCACATTGTCCATCCCCAACATAGACTCCACATAGCTCTTGCTTCTGCCGGCCGTACCCCAAATTTCAGCCCTCACGAGCATTTCTGCCGGACTACTGCCTTTCAATTCTGTAGCGGGACCCGACATACCGTGTGATTCCGCATAGTCGTCGATCTTGTTGACATATCTTGCGTAAATGCTCAATTCGTTAGTACTCGTGAGCTTGCTTGGTTGTACTTTATCCAACTTCAAGGTTTCCCAAACGCTGTGTGCGGAGAGTTTTTCCTCGTACCAAAGGTTGATCAACGATTTGTCGGCGCGTTTGAACTGCTTGAACGCCTGGTAGTTGGGATTGATCCTATGAATATTGCCAGGTAGTTTTTGCACTCCCAACTTTGCTTCAATATCGCTTAGTGGCATCTTCTGCATTGCCCAGGAGTAGAGTTTGCTTCTCAAAAAAGTGTTGTAGTACTCGGCATTGACGCTGTTTGTGAAAGCATCTCCAGAAAAATTGTCTAGGTTTAACTTGACTAGAACAGCATCGGGGGTAAGATCCTTCTTCAACCATATCGACATTTGTCTAGTTACGTACGCATCGTAATATTTGAAATTTGACTGAGCCTCGAGTGCTTTCCCAAGTAACTCATCGAGTCCCAGCTGCTTCAAGACACTGCTTGGGGAGATGTCTTTTTTCACCCAAACAAGAATGCGGTTTAATATGTAGTTGTCGTAGTACTTGTAGTTCGGGCTAGCTGCAAGTTCAGCTATTGACAACTTATCCATTCCCAACGCCTTCTTGACATCGCTGAGAGAAACATCCTTCTTCTCCAAAATTCTCGTTTTTTCCTTGACAAAATCATCGTAGTATTTGTAATTCACACTCGACGTAAGCGCAGTTCCAGAGAGATTTTCGATACCTAACTTAACGGCAACATCATCAGCAGTGAGGTCCGAATACGCCCAATTCGAAACGAAGAACTTAGCAAATCTGTCATAGTACTTGAAATTCGGGAACTGGGTCAGTGCACTTCCGTCCTTTAGATTCAGACCCAACTTCGTCGCGACTTCGCTAACCGAGAGTTTCTTGTCTATCCAAGAGCTGACTTGAAAGCCGGCGAAATTGTCAAAGTACTCGAAGATAGGATTAGCTTTCAACGCACTTTCAGACAACTTATCCAGCCCTAACTTCACCATAACCTCATAAGGAGAGAAACCATCTCTTTCCCACCATGCGATTCGTTTAATAACAAAATCCCTGTAGTACCGAAAGTTTGGGCTGCTTAACACATCTGCCCCCGCAAACTTTTCCAGACCCAGCTTAATCATCACATCATCCACCGACATATCGTTTTTTAGCCAAACCAAGACCTGATCGTCCATATAGGCATCGTAGTACCTAAAGTTGGAAGCAGATGTAAAAGCAGTTCCGGACAGCTTGTTCAGCCCCAAGGCTTTCTGGATGTATTCCGCAGGCTTGTCAGCTTTAGACCAGCGCTTCATCCTCATGTTCAAAATAGATGACAGACCTACTCTTTCGTCATTGTCACGTGAATCATATTCCAATGTTTTTGCAGCGGGAGAATCGATCCAATCATCAGCCTTGTAATCGATCCTCAGGAACCGATGACCTCTGTTGCGACCGTCAGTGAGAGAAACTTGATTGTAAATCAAATCTGTAGCCGCAACGATAGTTTCTTCATTCGCGTTAGCTCCTGCACAAATGACGTGGTGCAAAAGGAGAGCAGCCACCACAACCACAAGTGCCATTTGTTGAGAAGTCGGTAGTCGATACTGCGGACACTGGTGCATTTTGAAATGCCATACGTTCCTATATATGTGTGGAAAAGAATGTAAAAACATTCTGTGTTTACGAGGATGGATCGACTACGAGACTTTACGAGTGCTGGTGTGAAAACCCCACTGTAAGTTGGTATCCCAATGTCGTGAATATGTGGCCTCACGTGTACGTAATCAAATTATGTATACCAGCAGGCAGAGAAATTGCATCCATGCAGATTGATAAATATCAATCAAATCTACACATGCAAGCTAAGGTGTTATCGTTCATGAGCACAACTTCGTACGTTCCAGTGCCACGGGTGTGCTACTAGCGTTAAAGTCACTAGACTTCGAAAGACAACGAATGCCTGGCTACGCGCTTCATTCTGAAATCCCTTGGTGTTTCTTGGTCTTGAACGCACACTACATTCGGTCTTGTTATTGATAGTGTATTACTCAAATGTAATGTATCTCAACACGATAATGATTTTGTCCAGTTCTAGGATGGATGTCCTGCCGTGTCGGTGTGTAATAGACAACCTGCGGTGCCCTTCACGTAACCCCGTTACAATATCGGTGACATCAAAATCTCTCAGTTAACTCTTCTTCTGACCCTCTCTCGTCGAAGTGACTCGAAATGTGATGTAGATGAGGTGTATAAGTTCATGGGCCAACAGTCAAATTCAGTATTACTGAATCCAGGAACGTTTGTGTTTGACTACCCTTGCAGAAGTAGTACTTCAGTTTCGAGCGAAAGTTGCGTGTAAGTACAAATTAAGGGGTTTGAATGCATTACTAGTACGTCGAAGTACTACATGCATTTTGCTTTCCCATCCAGAAGAACATGGGTGTCGCTATTGCTGGTGGCAGGTGGCTTCCAGCTCAGTCGTTGTGAATCAAGACAATCCGCAATGAGGACGATTCACGATTCGATTCGATGTACAAGCACTACCTAACATTCCAGGTTAAGGTTCCCAATCTTAGGCATTATCAGTGGTTCGTTGTAAAACTTGACTGTCCAGCCATTCCAGATGTGATCGGTATCGCTGTATACCTCCTCACGCATTGTGAGCTTATATGGATAGACGCACACATCCGCCATTGCAACTGTGCGGCTCAATTTGGACGTGGAAAAATGATCTAGTTTCTTAATCTGCTGGTGACCAGCTTGGTCAGTACGTTGACCAGTCTCAGGCTGAGTCTGGCCTTGAAGCGGTACGAAGCACTGATGGCTTGACCAGTTCAACAATTATGCGTTGATCTGGCCATCACCAAACAAGTCTACAAGTTTCAAGGATAAGAGCTCTAAAAAGCCAATGGCTTGCGTCCCGATCCGATGACAGAGCGACTTTACTCTCGTAAAAGTCCCTCGTGATTTCTTCGCAGTGAACACAATCTTGGTGACAAGACGAAGCTTTGGAGGGATAAGTCTAAGGAAACTGCAGCACAAAGGATCACGATGGTCTCCATTCCGTCCGGTGCACTCTGAACCGAAGTCGCCGCGTCTACAGGATATGTATGCGCGATTAGCGGACTTCGACGTCTTCCGTAGTTTCGGATTGCCATGCTTGACTTCTCCTTATCCAAGACCTTAGCTCATTATCCAACTCGCGCGGTCAGGTTCACGCGCTCGAAGATTCAAAAACAAAACCATTAGAGTCGATGAAGGGCGCATGGAGTAGGAATGTGTTTCCCCCGTTGACCCTCAGTGTCGAGCAGGAGTCGCAATTTCGCCACTTAGCGCGTGGGTTGGTACGCGAGGCGCTGGCATACTCCAATTCGTTCGAGAGACTACCACCTGCAGAGCGAGATCTGAGCAAGCACAAGCGTTGGAAGGCTGTCAAAACTCGAGAGAATCTCGCAGTTTTCAAGGAGCGGGACCCACCCAAGATCTTCACAGGCACAAGCTTCGACACTCCCGAGCACCAACGACTAGCGGAGGATGAATGGCAAATGCCTAAGCTGCTGGTTGGTGTTGGCTCCATCGTTGGCTCGCTCGACGACGTCATGTACGGGGTGGTGACACCTGACGCCGAGGCGATGTTGCTCAAAGCTGCTATCGTGCACAGTTCACTCGTGGACGGTGCGGTGCTGACACAGATCGACGGACCTACGCCTGAGGAACCCTACCGGTTTCTTGGTGTCAAATGGCTCGTGAAAGGACCTCCTACCACGCTGCGGAGCTTCGTGCAGCCGAGAGATTTGGTGGTCGTGGAGTCGACGGGTATTCTCAAGCACTCTAACGGCGATCGCATTGGCTATCAACTACTGCATTCGGTAGACTTGGAGGGCTATGGTACATTGCCTATGCGCTCATTGACGCGAGGTAGAATCTCAAGCTGTACTATCTTCAAGGAGACACCGGGCGGGGACCGAGTAGACGTTTACGTTCGAGGCTACGTCGAGCAGCATGGCAAACTGCTGGACTCGGTGGCTCTCAAGGCAGCATCGACAGGATTTCTAAGCTCGTGGAACGCTGTCGAGTGCGGTCACGTGAAGAAGCTTATGTGGTTTGTGGAAAATCCACACCTTGTGACCTGGAAAGAGGACGCTGCTGCTCGTGCACGGGGTCCTGACGCTCGAACCCCAATGCGATCACGCATCAGCGGTAGCTACAATGGACCAAGCGAAGTGCACTTACGCAATCTCAGCTTGGCAAGCCCGAATGATCGCTGTGGTGGCACCTGTGACCGCAAATTGAAGAAGGTGAGTAGTGTTGGGTTGTGTTGGCTCTGTCAAGTGCCAATGTGCTCCAAGTGCTGTGTCACAAAGAAATTAGCCTACGCTACTTGTGAACTCAAGCTTGAACGCCGAGAGAGCGTCATCTGCCGCTCGTGTGTGGCAAAAGTGCGTCTCCACCCTGTAACCCGCATCGCAGAGCAGGAAATCCGCAATGGCCGCTACCACTGGCGGCCTAATAGGAAACAACAGGAAACTCAACTTGCTGAATGTCAAGTTGCTAAACCTTCGGTGCCATCTTCGTCTGCCAACTCAAAGCAGGTTTCAGGTTCACACTTTCACTTTAGTGGTCCCTCACGCTCAGACGCTGCATCGTCCGGCGACGCAAAAGTACTGAATCGTCAACAACAAGCTCAATCTTCGAATGATCGGTCCAAGGCTCGTTGGTTCAGGCGCCGCAAGAAAAGTCGTCAGAACAGTGTGGATTCGAGACCGGTGATGTTTGGAGAGTCCACGACACTCAGTGACTGTCAGTTGGGTGCGCTTTCACAATGCTCGACTACGGCTGACTCTGTAAGCACGAATTCGCCGACCAACCCTCTCGCTTTCAGTTGGGCGTCGTCCGAATGTCGTGCTCGTGTGGAGGAGGATGACGAGAATGATTGGGCCAACACACCCGAGTTCACTGAGAGACAACAAGAGCGCACGCAGCTCTGGCATCAGATGACGGAGCTGCGGCTTGCTGTGGAAAACACGTACCAGATTGCCAAGCACACGACGGAATCATGCTGTGGTCCGAGTTTCAGGTAACTGTACTGTAGTAAGCAAGTTCATATTGAAAAAGGAGGGGCGATGCCCAGTTGACTATGAAAAAATACTACGGTAAAGAAAGATCCATGTTGAAGTGACCGTGATGCCTTGTTTCATGATATTCGACTCTCACCCACGCTTTAGCTTCATCGTCTCATCTCAATAGAACCTGAGCTCACCACTGAGGTAACTCGAGGTTCACATGCCATACGCAATGTGTCCACCGTGCTGCAGCTGCATGTGTCAGGATAGGATTGTTGCCCGATTCATGCGGGAGCACCGTAACTTGATCGATTGTCGAACAAGAAGCTTCAATGCACCGTCCGATGGTGAGATGCATGTTGACTTCGTGTCGAGGTCGTGAGGGTGTAAGATCGCCTGTGGCGAGTAGCGGCTTCAAAATCGGATTCCCCATTACTATTCAAAGTTCAGAAGTAGCCACATGATAAAGAATAGGCATGTCAGCCGCAGGGATTCTCCGTACCGAATTAACTAGTGTAATAATGGAAGTACGACACTGTTGCGCTGCACTGGATGATAATACCGCACTAATAAAATCGGGTCATAGAAAACAAACTTGTCAGAATAAGCATTTTCCAACCTGTCTCTTAGTAGGTATTTCAAAACCTGCTCGAACGAAATCTCAGATTTCAGGTCGGTGAGTGGCACGCCAAGTCTCGTCTTGTCAACTACTTACCAGTCTCGATTTCGTATGGCTTAGGCATCTGAGTACCTCTCAGTTATCTCCAAATCGGTCATGTACAACAACTATCTAGTCAGTCTGCATTTTGCTATTTAGTACACAAGTCGAAATGACCATAGCACGAGCAAGTGATATCGCAACAGGCTTCAGATCCACGACATGGACGACCAACGAGCTGCCACCTTTAGAGCTATCGACAGAGCAACAAGACAAATATCGCCTGCTAGCAACTCAACTGCTCTCCAATACTCTACGTGACTACGACATCTACTCTGCTGATTCGAGACATCACCGTATGAGTAGACGTCGCTGGAAACCCGTCAAGACCAGAGACCACATCACAGTGTACAAGGAGCGCTACCCGACTCCAAGCGCTTTGGCTTCCACAGCTAATGCACCGTCACGTACCAGTCGGACCAGTATAGCGGACCGAGTATCCATGGCATTTCGAGGCAACGAGTGGACAGAGCCCAAATTGCTGGTGGCCACGGGTTGGATCGAAGGTACTTTAGACGACGTCATGTACGGTGTCGCCTCACCCGACGCTCCGAGTATGTTGATGAAAGCTACAGTAGTTAAAAACACCTTGATTAATGGCGCCGTGTTAGCTTGCATTGATGCCCCATGTACTGCCGACCCGTTTCGGTTCCTCGGCATCAAGTGGTTCGTGAAAGGTCCCCCGACTGCACTCCAAGGCATTGTGAGACCGCGAGATTTGGTATTCATCGAAGCCACAGGAATCACGACAAGACAGAACGGAGAACGTATAGGTTACCAGCTCCTTCACTCGGTTGATCTACCTCAATATCGTGACACAACTCCGCGGTCTGGGATGGAAGTTACGCGTGGTCGTATCTCGAGCTGCTCCATTTTCCGTGAAGTACCAACAGGACTCGGAAGCAGACACTATAAAGTTGATGTGTACGTCAAAGGATACGTGGAGGCACACGGCAAGTTGCTAGACTCAGTGGCGCTTACAGCCGCCTCAACAGGTTTCATGAGCTCTTGGAACACAGTCGAATGCGCCAACCTCAAGAAACTCATGTGGTGTTTCCGTCAGCAGCCTGACTGGGATCGACGTCGACGTCAGCATTGCTATGATCAACGCGCTCGTCGCTCTAGTCAACGTTCCCTTGCTAGCAACAGTCTCAGCTGCTCCAGCATGAGTCAAGTCGGCAATAGCAGCCTGAGCGCACCAAACACCAATCGACAACCAAATCAACCCGAGCATCCAAATGTTTCATCCAGATGCGGCACGTGTGCCAAACATCTCGGCAGGTTAAGTGGCGCCATTTCTTGCGCGTTGTGTTTCCAGAGCACTTGTTCACGTTGCCGAGTATCTCGAACACTTAAAGACGTGAATAAGGAGTTATTGCTGCGTCAAGAAGACGTACTCATCTGCAAACGCTGCGTGCTTCGAGTGGATCACCTTGCAGCCGTGGATGTTGCTCGTGCTGAAGTTGATGCTGGCTGGTTCTCGACGGAAAATGGATCCACCAGCTCCCACAACTGTTTAACGAGTTTCGACAGCACGGGCGTGACTACAGATACAGGTGCGAGCATTAAGACACTACCCATGGAGGAAGAATACTCACTCTCTGTGCTGTCACCGACTGCAGATGCGTATATCGACTCATTCCGAGGCATCGAATTTGCAATGGAGCCTCAACCTGAAATACCTGAAGAAGTGGAGACGAAGACGATGGTGCTGTCGGATCATGAACGCCGCGAACAGATCTGGTCGCAGATGGTGGAACTGCGCATGGTGGCCGAGTCCATTTACAAACTCACCCTCGAGACGACCGAATCATTGAATGCAGCTCCACATACGACACCTGCGTTCCATGGATGAACTGTCAGTGGACGTAGCAGATGAATGAGTACAACAAAGATGTAAACACCATGTATTTCAACGAACGAAAACCTTATTTGCATTCCTTTCCTCTTCTTCACCTCTCCTCAGTGCAGCAAGTCGGTCATGACACTGTCGGAGCGAGCACGAGGCGAATCCAACATGCACAAACTCTCCACTGATGCCGTGCAGAAGCTGTTGTCCAGAGAGAAGTTGCGCGCCAGCACATCGAGCGTACTGGGCGTCAGCGGATTGACTACCTCGGGTCGTTGCGGTCGAAGCATCTCTTGTCGTTGGATGTCCTTGGCGTCCAGCAGTTTGACGAACTCGCGACATGGCGGACAGATCCGCACGGGGAACTTGCGTGCTCGGAAGTACGGGTCGATCTCATACAGGTCCTTTTTGACATGGCAGTTGGAACACAGCGGGGCCTTGCACAAGTTGCAGACCTTGTGAGCAGCTCTGGCCTTCCAGATCTTGACCACGCTCTTGTTGCAAGTAGCACAGCGTTTAGCCAACTTGGCATGGAGAGCTTTCGTGTTGTTGCTGTGTACGCGGTGGTCGATGCACCAGCGGAGTTTCTTGGCGTACGCGAAGTCGGGTACTGTCCAGACCTGCTCGATGCACTTGGCAGCGTGAGCCATGGCCAATGGGCCAAGGATACTGCCCATGTCGGCTTCCATACTGTAGCTCTTGATGAACAGATCGACCGTTCCGTTGGGTCGTTCGCGATAGATGGAGCCAATGACGATGCGTGTGCGTCGCAGTCCGTCCACCGGTGGGAAAGCTGGATGGTCGATCGAGTGGTGCACCTCGTAGCCGATGAACTCGCCCGTGTCACGACGTCTCATGGTGCCTGTGCCGCCTAGAAACATGACTTCTCTTGGAGCCACGAGCTTCCCGGACACGCCTCGAGGCGGCCGCACTTCGATCCACTTGAGTGCCAAGAACCGGAACGGATCTTCCTCTGTCGGCCCCATCAGTTGCAGCAGCACGGCCCCATTGCCAATGTTCTTGTCCACCACCGCCGACTTGAGCGCCATCGCTTGACTGTTGCCCATGAAGACGCCATACATGAGCTCACTCAGTGGACACTGCACAAAGCCCATACCCAGCACCACATCCTTGGACGGACGGGACGTGGTGCTCCGTCCACCGTCTGCGGCCACGTACGCCGCCTCAGGTGCGTCATCACAGCGCGTGTACGTAGTGAAGTGGTCTTTGTGGTGGATTTTCTTCCACAGTCGCGGGTCCTGCTTGTCGTGCGCGCGTGGCTCGATGTCGTGCTCGTCCATGTCGCGCAGTGTGCGGTCCAGTAGGTGCATGGCCATCTCCTGGAACTTGAGTTGGTCCTCTTCGGACAGCTCCACGGCCTGCTGCGGCGGTTGTATAGGCATCGATACCATAGATGAGAGATCGTGGGTCTCGGTCTAGCGTGGCGAATTCTGCTCTGAGTGTCATGGCCATGGCGAGAAGGTCATGGAGAGATTGACACGGGAGCGATGGCGCATGTGCTACGTCGAACGCGGTAGGATGGACGATAACAACTCACGGGTGATGCTATAGAGGGTAAGATGAGAAGGACAGTGCTGATGCTGTATACCTGCATAAAATAGTATCGTCATTTTTATCAGGTATAGCAGGAAAACAAGTACCACGGTCTTAAATTGATGACCCGAGATATGGGGCGCATCCGTCGTGGGATATCCGAGCTCTATTGTCTTCAAGCAGCACGTGAATACAAATGCTAAGCTAGACAAGCGCCGAGTTGTAGAGGTCTACACACGACGTCAGTATTAGCGGAACCAGACGTTGAAGTGGTCAACTCTCGTTCTCCGTCGTGGCTCTGTGCCGTTCGTCCACTTTTTCATGTCGTGACCAAGTGGACACTGAGCATAATGATGATGATCTTGCGTTTGATCACCAGACTGTATCAAGGAGACCCGCTGTATACACAACGATGATATGGTAACAACCCCGTTAACATATTGCAGTTGACTCACACAAGTACATGCATTGACTTCTCGCCGCGACGAAGATGGACATCTGCAGGCAACGAACACACGATTTGCACCATTCCCTTCAGCAAACGAGGCTCGAAATTGAAGTCTCGGCGCAGATACATTGGAGTATTTCTCAATTCAACGCATGTAATCATGACGAAGGTCCATGCACATAGCGTCTTCTACAGACTGTCGTAGCGTACATGTACACACACAAGAGCTTTCAAAAGATGACGACGGAAGACGGCGCCATAGTCCACACACCACACAATCCAATCGACCAGCTAGGAGCACATCGATGATGGTCAGCGGCCTGAGAGGGGTGCCATTCGCACCGTTGCACTTGACATCCGAGCAGCAGCAACACTGTCAAGAGCTCACGTTTCAACTGCTGGACCGCACGCTACGCAGCTACGATGAGAGAGACACAAGTAGAGACCCGCTCTCAGGATCACCTAGACACCACGCAAACCTCGACAGTACGCGGTGGAAGCAACTCAGGACGCAGACGAACGCCTCGCTATATGCTGGACGCACGAGCAACACGCCACGGGATCTGCATCTTCCAGGGGACAATTGGGACAACCCGTGCGTCTTGCTGGCTGTAGGAACGATCGATAGCAGCCTGGACGAAGTCATGTTTGGACTTGAGACCCCTGACTTCCTCGCGATGCAAGTGCGGTCCGAGACACTCAGTAAGCAGCCTCTCGATGGAGCTGTGTTGGCCCAGCTCGCAGGACCGACAGAGACCGATCCATTCCAGTTCATGGGTATCACGTGGATGGTAGGGGAGCAGAGCTGGCCCCTCAGCATGATCGTGCGTCCACGAGACTTCATCATCGTATCAGCGACTGGTATTGTGAGTCGTCCAAATGGCGAGCGTATTGGCTATGAGGTCGTCCAGTCGATTGATCTGCCCCAGTGTCCTCAACTCCCCAACCCGATGGTACGAGGAAAACTCATGTACGGTGCCATCTACAGGCAACTTGGAAATGGCACAGTGGACGTCTACATCCAAATGTACGTGGAGACACAAGGCCGCATCATGGACAAACTGGTGATCGCTGCGATGTGGGATTCAACCTTGGGGTTCTGGAATGCGCCACAATTATCCGAAACGAAGAAGTTGCAGTGGTGTATCGATAACAAAGGCGCCAAGCGTCGAGAGCATGCATCTGCACTTGCATCCACCAGGGAAATCGAGACTGGACACTGTGATAACTGTTTCAAGAAAAGGAGCCTTCTCTCTCGACGTCGCAGTGTTCATCTCAGCGATGAAAGCATCTGTGCTCTGTGCTCGACGTCACTCTGTCCGAGTTGTAGAGTCAACGAAACATTCAAAATCCCTGGTGAACGAAGTGGGAAGCTGCAGGATATGGAAGTTGCAGTGTGTCAAGCGTGCCTGCTGTTCGCGCACAAGCAGTGTCCCGTCACAATTGCCCAACACAATCAAAAGCAACGTCAAAGAGCGAACGACAGTAGAAATATAAGCTGGCGTGTGACGCAGGAGAGCATGTGGGACCAACCTTCCTTTTCGCCACTCGGATCAGCTACACGATACCCATCCATTTCAATGTCCGAGTTGGTAAAGTTGATCAATCCAGAGGCAGACACGGCGAGGTGGTAACAAATCTACTTCGTCTACATTTACGTTTTACCCTAACTGTTGGTTCTGGCTAATTAGTCATTGGCTAGGAGCCCCGGCATCAGAAAGTGAACTTCCTAGATTCAGAGATTATTGCGCATCTCGAAAAGCGCCACCGATCTCAACAACGATGAAGATGCGACTAAAACTAGACACTGGGAGCTATACATCTCAATTTGAAGAAGTACTCCAGAGAATCTGGAGAGTATTAACGACAGTTTGCTACACGGTCTTATGGGTACAGCGAAACAGGAAAATTTTCGAGGAAGAATCAATGTCAGTGGAGCAAAGCTGCTACGACTTTCAAGAAGCAGGGATAAGACAGTTGAGGGCAGTCGCCAAGAGAGAACAAATGTTACCTGAAACAGTAAAGAAGGGAGTGCTATTGAGCCAATGTCTCGACAGCTTTACTAAACTACCCGAACAACAACCGAGGGAATCAGTTGCAGCTATGAGACTAGCAAGACAATCGCCATTGGTAGCGATGATTAAAACAAAATTAGGATTTTAATGAGGATGCCGTAGGTATAATCAAATAAAATCTTTACTACTACTACTACGTTTTACCCTAACTTTTGCAGGCAGTCCATTATGTTTACGCATGTTGCGAAGAGCGTGAACAATTTGAAGACGTCCATTCTCTTTCGAGAGCAGATTTGCTCTCGAAAGAGAATGGCACGCGGCTATCATAAAAATGTACTGTTAAAATCCGCCGCTCGTCAAAATTGTATAGGACAGAATTGTGAGACAACAACGGCAAACTCGATACTAACGCGTCTCATAAATATGGCAGAATTGACATATTTATGAGACAGATCTGTCAATTTCCCCACCAAAAAATCGTATTCACGTCGGATTCCTCACTTTTGACACGAAAAGATGTAAAAAAGATCATTCCTCATGCTGTCTATCACTCGTCGCCCCACTAATCTTCGCTCTGTGCGTGTCCTGGCAGCCGGCATGTCGTCTCTATCCGAGCGTTTCGAGCGTAGCCTGACGCTGGGAAAGACTCTGCCTCCGCTCTCGGACAATGCAGCCAAGCTCGAGATGTACGCGCTCTTCAAACAGGCCAAACTAGGCGCCAACACAACGTCGAGACCAGGTATGCTGGACTTTGTAGGGCGCGCCAAGTGGGACGCGTGGACCAAGCTGGGCGACATGACGCAAGACGATGCCAAGCTCAAGTACATCGCCATCATTGACGAGCTGGCAGCCAAGAACGGCGCTGCAGAGGAGGAAGAGGAGGCGGTGACAGCTTCGAGCGGGTCTGAAGATCTACTAGTCGAGATTTCGTAGGTTTTAGAGCAGTTTTGGAGCTTTAGAGTTGGTTGAAAGCTTACTAGAGCGTTGACGTTGATAGGGAGACGGGACTACTGACGATCCAGTTTAACCGCCCCAAGAAGTTCAACGCCATTGACATCGCCATGTACGAAGGTCTGACCAAGGCGCTGGAAAGATCAAAGACTCAGGATAAAGTCAAAGCAGTTCTACTTAAGAGCTCGGGTGACTATTTCTCCAGTGGCAACGACCTGAGCATGTTCACGTCTAACCCAGACGGGTTGTCGCTGGAGGCCATGGCAGAGAAGGGAGCCGTGCTACTAGAAGATGTGGTTAATACGTTCATCACGTACCCAAAACCGATCGTGGCTGCTGTTCAAGGACCTGCGGTGGGCATTGCGACGACTATTCTATCCCTCTGCGACTTGGTGTACGTCAAGGAGACGGCCATATTCCACACGCCGTTTACATCGTTAGGCCAGTCACCGGAAGCCTGCTCGTCACTACTTTTCCCGCGTATTATGGGTCCAGCACGTGCAAACGCGATGCTGCTACTAGGTGAGAAGATGAGTGCCAAGGACGCAGTGGACACGGGTCTTGCAACTGCGATGTTCGGTGCCGCGGAGTTTGAAACTCAATTGCAGTCAAAGGTGGACCTGTTGCTCTCGCGCTATCCGCAGTCTACACAGCGCTCCAAGGCGCTTATCCGCTCTCCTTCAATTGTGAAGGAGCTACAGGAGGTCAACCACCTCGAGTGCCAAACCCTCAAGGAACTGTGGCTGGGACCTGAGTGCATGGATGCTATTCTGAAATTCCAGTCTCGCAAACATTAGACTGCATTATTGTTTGGTGTGGTGTAAGCAATTCGAATCCAGTATTCTTTCGGAGGCTACATCAAGCAGTTTGTGTTCGTTCTGGTACAAGGTCAGCCTTATAGCTCCCCAAATTTCATCTCAACACGAATCATTAACGCGTAACACGATAATACACATACCACTCAAGAGTAGTCAACACTACACAATATCCTTGAGTCTCAAATTGAGATTTATCGTGCTGAAGTACTAAAGCGAAGTACTAAATTGCCTACAGTACACGTCATGTGAACGGTTTACTCGAATGCGATTGCCCTACTTTCACTTCACATTTCACATATCGGCAGTGCCGATTCGGTATCCTTCGCTCAAGCCAACAGCATCCCAAGAACTCCTGTATCCTGCGCGTAACTTTTGTCCGACTATTGCGGTCTGTAAACGCGGAGCCAACCACTATATTGACATAAACTTCGATGGATCTGATCAACTCAATTGATGCTACTATGGATGAAGCGGATTTGCGCTGCCGCAAAGAAAGCGATAACGATGTGAGGACAGCAAAGATGATAAGGACAGATAATTCAATCTTCCCCTGAGGAAATAAGTGGTTTAGGTAGGGGTTATACAAGGGACATACTTGCGGGATGGACTCGAACGGAACACTCGCTGGAACCAGTCAAACAATACGTAAGAGAACTCGACTAAAACGCAGTTCGAGGACATCACAGGTTACACCACGTAGATTTCCAAAACTGAGTCGTCGATTAAAGTGTTATCTCCTGGACTTGCAAATACTACCGGTAGAGCCGTCGATCGAAGCGTCTTCGTAAAATTACATCGCTGATAATGAACCAAGCAAAATACACTTTGGACTAAGCGAAGAAGGATACCTGTACAAGTAGTGATACCAAGCGCATTTAATGCACGTTCTACTTCGTACTATTACATGTGTGGTTCAAAGGAAACATTTGCTTGGTGTACGGCATGTAGATGTCAAGCCACTGCTTCTCAACACCCTTGAAAGTCACTAATCACGAACTCTTGTAATAAGTTGTGCAACTTCAATTAATGAATCTAGTTCTCAGAACCATGACGATAAGCGCTTGGGCGGCGGATTGTCAGCTCTGGAGCGCGACTCGTTTGATTTTTCTGCCTTCTCTTCTTTTGTTTCTACCTTTGGCATTTCAACTGGAGCTGGTGGCGGAGTGAGCTGTACTCCAGGATGAACATGACCAGGAACTTTGTACTTGCACAACACACACTCAACAACGGGTGGGGCCACGACGATGGCCTCGAAAGCAACAGTATCTTCACTGGTCCTCTCCTCCATAGAAAGCTTGTCTGCTGTGTTACTAATTCCCTCTGCTTCACTAGGTTCCTCGGTGAGCGAAGCAAGCTTCGGTATCGCTGACCGTCGTTGTAGTGTCTTGTTGCGCCGAGGACGACAAGACTGTGCACCTGAATCAGCAGTTTGAGAAGAGGGTTCTTTACCAAGAGCAGCAGCAGCTACACGAGCATGCTGCACATGCTCTCGGTCATGATCATCCATTCCCTCCTTGTCCTCGTCTATATCGTCCAGCACAGCAACCGTAACCCGACGGGAAATGCCATAGTTCCTCCGCTCCCTTGTTGATTTTCGAGTTTCACTGTCAACCTCCATCTTTGTCGTGGCATCTTCACTATTGTTCTCGTTTTGTACAGTCACCTTTCCACCCTCCGCATCCTCGGCTTTGTAATTCTCCGAGTTGCTGCGAAAACCTTGTGAGAAGAGATACCGCAACGCGCGCTTCTGTACGTTCATCACGGGTCGCAATTTCAACGTGCTCTCAAACAGTAGTCCAGATGTTGTGCCATCCACGCGGAATTCACGTAGTTTGCCCTTTCCGTTGATTTCACAAGTTTCAACTTGAACTAGTTTCGTCTCGATGAACGGAGGTTTGTGTGAGCAGAGTCGTAGCCACTCGTGTAGCATCAAATCGTAGTCCTTTGGCTCAGCTTCAGTCAGTAGAGCCGTATCCATGTCGACATCTTCATCTTCCGTTTTCGATAAACTGCTAAGGCTACTCACATCGTTAGTGCTGAAGCTGCGACGAATACCCAGACTACTAGGCGGCGTCGTTAACGACACTGTATGCTTCGACCAGCCTCGTTTCGGCGGTCCCGTGAGGTCGAACACGAATGGCGGATTCACCGGCTCGTACTTGTGCGTGCAAGTAGAAGCATTGAAATAAGTTATTTCTCCATCAGGACTGGCACTACGACCATAACCTTCGTGCACGTGTCCAAAGACGTGGAGTTTGGGCCGCACTCTACCTTCTACCTCCCGAAGTAGATCAGCACAACCCACACGTTGATAGCCCACAAGATCTCCATGACCCATTGGGGGTGTATGTGTGATGAGCACATCTGTGTCCGAAGGAATGTGTCTCCATTTTTGGAGTAGTGCGTCTCCTCTAGGTAGATTAAAGGCCCAATTACAGAATTCTGGTTGCCATGGCGTTCCGTAGAACACGAAGCCTTCGATAAGTACAGCTTGATCTTCCAGATACAACGCATTCGTGAGTAGAGCGCGCACTTCGTCTGGGTTGTACTCTTGACAGTGGCCGTATTGGTGCCAAAACTGAGGGTAGAACGTGCGGTCAAACGACGATTCGTGGTTGCCTGCGATGACCAGTTTGTATCGATGCGGTAGACGTCCGAGGAACTCGTTGAACGCCACTACCTCGCTGCGTTCTCCCGTGTCTGTGAAGTCTCCGGCGTGCACGAACACGTCGCCGTCTGGAATCGCCAGTGCGTCGTCATGAAGCCCATGCGTGTCGGACACGCACACTACCTTCATCTTTGTATGCAACAGTCTTACCGTTTTGAGTCGTACTTAAGTGAATAGGTCCTATTTAGGTCATTTCTGTGGACCAACCATCAGTCCTAAAGTACCCAAAAGCATGACGGACGTGTCGGAAGAGCGCAAGTTGATCCTCCAGAAGCGGCGGGAGCTGCGCAAGGCCAAGAAGAACAAGGCCAAGCACTTTAAGGCGCAGAAGCAGCAGGCAAGACGCGACAAGAAGGCGGAGATCGTGGCCAAAATCCGTGCCAAGCGCGAGGAGGCACAGAACGCAGGCAATAGTGGAGAGGACGGCTGTTGGCTCTGTGGGGAGACGACGCACCGTAAGCAGGAGTGCCCCAATCGCGCGGCTGGAGACCTCAATAAGACGTGCTTCCAGTGCCGTCGTCGCGGTCACACGTCGCACAACTGTCCGCAGAATAATGGCAGCTTTACCAAGCAGCAGGCAGCTGTGTGTTTCAACTGTGGTGGGGACGACCACGCACTGCGGGACTGTCCCAAACCCATGGAGAACGGCGGTGCCACTTACGCCACGTGCTTTGTGTGTGGCCAGCAAGGACATCTCAGCAGCAAGTGTCCTCAAAACACCATGGGTGTGTACCCCAAGGGTGGGTGCTGCAAACTCTGCAAGAGCATCGAACACTTGGCACGCGACTGTCCTGTAGGCAATATCTCGGCGGATGGTAGTAGTGGAGAGAAGAAGAACAAAAAGACCACATTCGCTGACGATGACGAGGATTACATGGACAACGGAGACAAGACAGGTGACGCTCTCGACTCGTTCCAACTCGGTCTGGAAGGAGATGATCAAGACAAACAGGCTGAAGAACCCAAGAGCAATAGGAAGCATCCCAAACGGGTCAAATTCTAGACATCCTTTTACTCGTTCTTGTGACTCTTGAGGTCGTCGGGGTTGATGTTGTTCTTGCGCAGTAGTTCATTGAACTCTTCGTCGTATTTGTCCGTCTCGGGATCAGCCACACGTGGTCCATGGTTCGGGTACTTGTCCTTATATCGTCTGAGCATACTGGCATGCAGTTCATTCCAGCTCACATTGTCCTCTGCGTCCTCCTTGTTCTTCTTGTCCCGTAGCTCCTGCTCCACTTTGCGCAATCCATCGAATAGCTCCTTGGTTGGATTCTGTTTCTTCTTCTTCTTCTTGTCACTCACAGGCACGAGTCGATCTCCATCTGTCACCAGTTCCTCAATCTCTTCTTCTTCTTCTTCTTCTTCTTCTTCTGAGCTCTCATCAATCAGTTCCGGCGACAGATTTGGTCGTTCTTGTTGCGCTTCTCGCTCTTGCGCCGCCGCCTCGTCGTCCAGCTGTCGATTGAACCAACGTGCGCCCAGGAACAGAGCCAGCAGCGCCACGTAGTACTTGAGCACGGGTGTGAGGATGCCTACAAAGTCCCAGAACGAGCGTGGCGCAGGGGGCAGCTCGAGCTTCTCCACACTCTCAAACTCGTCCATCGTCACTTCAGTTTTGTGTCAATAAATATGTCATCGAAATGTAGCCATGTATCAAAATTGTGTACTATTCTTAGCAGCGCATTTCTACAGTTTCAAACATGGGCAACCAAGCGTCGGCGCTGTCGTTCGAAGACGCTGCAGAGCATCAAATGCAACGCGACAGTCAGAACGCGCGCGCGTTGACCTTGCCACCTGAACTCGGCACTGCATCCAGCAATTCCGAGTCTCGAGCGCCCGCTACAACCCAAGAATCGTCAAGTTCTGTGGATCGTCCGTTGAATGCAAAGGATGCGAGTCTGACAGCGCCGCGTCGTCGTGTAGAGGAGTTTTACGACGTGCAGAGTGAACTTTTAGGCCGGTTTGTGACGTTTTCCGCCTTTAAGCGTTGTTTTACGAGCTCTAGAGACTTTGCCATGCTAATTTAAAGCCTTATGACACAGTGGACACTACGCGACAGTGTGTCGCGGCCGCTGCAAACGCACGGGGAGAGCTGTTGCTATTAAGAAGATCAAGAGATTCCTGACCGACCCCAAGCGACTTCGTGCCGAGATCACAGCTCTGCGCCGCGTCAAGACACACCCAAGTATTGTAGAGCTCATCGACGTGTTCGAGACCACGAGAGAGGTGCATCTCGTGCTAGAACTCTGCACAGGTGGCGAGCTATTCGAACGACTGGCAGAGAAGGGGGCGTACTCAGAGGCAGACTGTGTACGCCACGTGAGGGACATGGCACGAGCGGTGCAGTATCTTCACGAGTACGTGCATAGAGGCTACAGAACAGTGCATGGCTTAGCTAAATGTTGATGTTAAATGTGTCGTCCAGGTGCGGTATTGTGCATCGAGATCTAAAGCCGGAGAATATTTTGTTATCGACACCTGACGAGCACGATGCAGTGGTGAAAGTCGCGGACTTTGGACTGGCCAAGGTTTTTGCGGGGACGAATCTCAAAACTAAGTGCGGAACGTGGGGATATTCAGCGCCTGAGATGATCTCTGGATCGGGGTCAGTGTTTGGATATGACGACAAAGTGGACTCGTGGAGTTTGGGTACTATTTTGTACATTTTGTTGTGCGGGTATCATCCGTTTGATCCGGAAGGTGAACGTTCGGACAATGAAATGATTGCGAGCATCAAAGATTGTAGCTTCGAGTTTGATGACGATGGCTGGGCTACTATCAGTGAAGGAGCGAAGGACTTAGTACGCCATTTACTGGTGCTCGACCCTGACAAGCGCTTCAGTATGAAGCAGGTGTTGGAGCATCCCTGGATTACTGGATCCCCCTCATTTGTAGCTCTTCATGCATCTCAACTACCTCTCTCACCTACTATTCACTATGAGTTGGCCAAGTACCGAGAACACACGAAGCAAAAGGTACGGTAGCTGTGCTCTGAATATTCGAATTGACCGCCGATGCGAAGTGATCTAATGTATCTTGAGATTATGCGTTTTGGTCTGGGTGGCCTTGCTTCACTAGTCGGGTTTTGGTTCGTACGACGATCACGGCGATGACGATAGCAATGAAAATGGGATTACGCAGTGCAAGTAAGTGCGTTCATCGGACAGTAAGCTAGGTACTGAGAGATACAAAACCACAAAATAGGCTATTTAACGTGTACATCTAATGACCAGTAGGTATCAGACGCAGAAGCATTGATGGTAGTTGCAGCACAGTTGTTCATTAGGCAGCTGCAGCTGCAAGTGCAGGTGCAATCTTTTTCGCTCTTAAGAATTCAAGGAAGTACTTGAAGGCCTCATTCTTCGTTAGCGCCTCCCCCTTAAGCTTGTCAATCCCCAAAGCCCATTTGACATACTTTTCGGTTCTATGTGTCGAAGCCCAAATTTGTGCCTTGGCTGACATTTCTGCCTCGCTTCCGCCCACTCTTATCATGTCGGGAACAGGGTGACTAGCCTTGTGCAGGACAACTCCGTTGTCATCCACTCGTCTGACATACCAGGCAAAGAGTTTGAAAGCATCAGTATCCTTCATCGTCTTGGGTGACTTAGAAGCTATTTCTCCCAGCCCCAACGACGACCAGACACTGGAAACAGGGGTATCCAAGCGTATCCATTCCTTTATCTGAGACGCCCCCTCTTTCTTTTTGGCATAGTCCTTGATGTACTGAAAGTTCGGGTGTTTCGTGACAGCTTCATTGCGTAGTGTCGCCAATCCCAACTTGACCTTGACTTCTCCTTCGGAGACCCCCGTCAGCGCCCATGATTGTGTCTTCTCATACATGAAATTAAAGTAAAACTTGTGGCTCGGGACGGATTGGAAATCATCGTACGACAACTTGTCCATACCCAGCATCCACTGGACTTTAGCAGGGGAATAGTCCATCTCTATCCATTTAGGAATCTGCCTCGACACGAACTCATCGTAGAAAACAAAGTTCGGACTTGCTCCAAGATTTTTCTGTGACAGCCTTCCCATTCCCAGCTTGTGTAAGACTTCCATCGGATCAACATCATTCTTCGACCACACTGGCACTTGGTACCTTAAGTACTCAACATAATACTTGTAGTTCGGGTTTCTTCTTAGGTATTCTCCAGTCAGATGTGCGATGCCCAGTCTTTTCAAGACATCGTCCGAACTAAGGTCTCGTTGTGACCACAATGGAATTTTAGCAGATACCATTTTGTCATAGCGCTTGAAATTCTTAGCCGACTCTAATTGGTTGTCAGCCACCTTATCCATCTTGAGTAATACCTTGAGTTCATCAACTCCGCTGTCCAGTTGAGCCCACGTCTTGAGCTTCGTGTTGAGGGGTGTTAACTTCTCGCCAATTGATGTGAACAATGTAGTAAGAGTTGATACTGGTCCTCTATCTTCTTTCATGTTGCCATCTTCGACTTCATAACCGTCCACATGAACCCCTCTCAACATCCTCTCGTAGATGGTTTGAGTATGCCTCATAGCGCCGGAGTGGTGTGAAATCACTGATGAAAGTTTGGTTTGGTCGAATTCTGTTGTAAGAGCACTGCTGATGGTAAGCGAAGACATCATCGCGACCAACAAATGACAGTGCAAACGCATTACTGGTGCGTGCTAATTATTCCTAGTTGGGGAGGAGTAATGGTTGTTATGAAGAAATTTGAAGACTGAGGATTGAGTCAAGTTTACGGAGTCAGCGGCGTAGCTTGTAAACCATACGGGCAGCAGTCAGGATGGGGCAAACCCAAAGCCGGTCCATGACTCATCAAATTATTGTTCAAGAATAGAACAATTCGATAAATACCTAAGGAGGAGCTGGTATCATCTCGCCGACCATGCTATGATCTTCACTTACAACGGACGTGTTGAGATTGCTGACTTGCGAAGTACTTTATCGGTGATGATATATGTTGGTGAGATCGATGAGCGCAGAGCTATACGTACCAGAATAACGTTATATACCGCATCGCCCCTGTCCTACATATACCGAGGATAATTCACATTCCTACGTTAAACCTAGGAATACGTACCAGAATAACGTTATATACCGCATCGCCCCTGTCCTACATATACCGAGGATAATTCACATTCCTACGTTAAACCTAGGAATTATCTAGCTTACATAAAAGTACAAGATATCGCATTTTGATAATATGAACTAGTGGCGTATGTGTTGTCCCTACAGCTCCATCTAGTTGGTCAATAGCTCGGTGATTTGTTCAGTGACCAAATTACCTTTCCAACTTTCAGAGACCAACAAATACAAGGCGCTGTGTGAGTGTAGCTAACGGCAATCCGAGTGTAATACACTGTCAGTGATACGAGGTGTACCTGTTGAGGTTCCTACTATGAATGGATGACACAGTAAGTAGCACGCCAAGAATTAGCTTGTCGAAGTGATTTAGTGAAGACCCGTCGTTGGCTAAAATAAGAAATGGCTTTGGAGAAAGCTTCACGTAGGACAGGGGCGATGAAGTAGTCACTCATACCATACAAGAACGTGATAAGTTTTTGCTCTCGTGTTCTGTTTGATTTCAGGAACCACCCAGTGGGTGGTTCCTGAAATCACATTTTATATTTACTACACGTATATGTCCATTTTTTGGTGCATTTATGTCACAATTATACTCGACGTTGGTTCCTCTACGGAGAAAAATAGTACGCACAAAACTTATTTTGGTTGCTACTTTAGGGTATTCTTCAATCAACAAGATAATCAGCACCTGAACTGGAAACCATGTGTTGCACATTCTGAACCACAATACTGTTTTGTGCTTTGTATCGTTTATTTCACATTTGATACACGCAAAATTTTGTGATTTCAGGAACCACCCACTATTCTGCTAAAATGATACAAGATACAATATTTGACTTGGCCACCCACCCGCAACTTATGACAATAAAAACAAAATATTTGGGTAGCCAATACGAAGCCGAACTACAGTAAATAGGGTACAGCGCAGTCAATACACTAACCAATCTACCAACATTACATGCATATAAAATACATATTTACGATATTGTACATTACGAGACATACTGTAGCATACGGTTTGCACATCGCACACTAGATCTTTTGGACTGTCCATTGCACGGCGTTATTCACAAACTTGACTCTCCATATCAAAAGTGCGCAATGAAAATCAAAATTTCCTGTACAATTTAATATCGATCGAGATATACGTTTTATAGGATATGTTAGTGAACTGTTGGCGCCAAACGAACGAGGTACACGAGGGATACCCGGGGTATCACTCGTGTAACCCTTAGAAGTAGATTTACTTCTGTGAGTATTCGTTTTGTGGATACTCAGTCATGGGTGGTGTGGACCACACCACTGCCACGTAGGTTGAGGTGGCTGAGGGCCAACCAATCGCATTTGACCTACCTTTTATATGCATATATAGGATAAAGTATAGTTAATTAGTAGTTTGTATTACAGGCCAAATGGACCTAATTAACTATAAAAAATCGTATGAAAACTGACTCTAAACTGGCTATTAAGTCCCCTCAGACCAGGGACTAGTGAACCACCGCTCACTTCGAGTTTGTAAACTCTTGATAGCACTCTTCTTCAAGCAAGGTGCTCGTGCGACCCCGTCAAGTATATACTTGGCGGACATCGGAAAATCGATCTGGATTATTATTGGTCGTAATTGGTGATGAGGAGGCAATTAGTTATTGCAATAAGTTGTTGAAATTATTGATACGGATATTGTTGTTTACCAAGTAAATTCAAGAGTAAGGTTACGAGTGCTGGCGTAGGCCTTGCATCGTTGTCCTCTTCTAAGCTGTCTATCTAGTGTACTCTACTAAGTGTATAAAGCTAAATCTTCCTACTTGTTCCACCTGTAAGGTTTACCAGTCCGCAAGTCCTGGACTCTTATCTGTGTCAGCTGGATTCGTGTGCACTGCGCAAGAATCCAATGTGTGTGGGCACGGATTGTTAAATCCAACCTCGCACTACACAATGAATATTCAAAATGCTCGGTAACTTTGGATAGGAAGTGAACTACTCTTTCTGGAAGGGCATGGCGTGAGTATCTACTAATTATTCCCGTGTTCATGTACTACGTGCAGCAGCATTATCAAATCTCATTACCAGACCCTACTTGAATGTGTCGATACGAAAACGTTAACCGAATCTAGCACTTCTATGCATTACGGTAAAAAGATCAACGCTATCGTGAGTTCCTTGTCCACTATCTTAAACACTACCAGGACCAAGCATGAAAGCCGACTTGCAGTCCAGTGAGCAAAAATCTGCATACTGTCGACTCATACTCAGAGGTGAAAACTTGCGCTCACACATTCGACAGATTTTCCATCGACTGTCGGCAAGGACATTGCCACCGCCAGAACTGTCTGTCCACTGCTCGTGTTGTGCACCTGAAGGTGTCCGTGAAAAATGGTTGCACTGCGTTGAAGAACCTGTAAAACCTTTGCTGGCACCAGCGAGTGCGACGGGACGCAACTCTGTGGTCTCCATGGCCTTGCGCGACCGCTTTTTGGAGCGCAACTTCCGCAGCGATAGTTTGGATGTCACCCACCGCGTCTTCTCCTGAATCACCGCCTTGATGTCGAGACCCATGGTCGCGTAAGAGGTTGTCTTGACTGGTTCGGCACAAATTGCAATGTGACGGTGCACACACGATTGGGGTCTGGAGAGAACGTGACTGGGACTCAACGTTCACAATCTCATCGAAAAGTGGATGGTTCGATGCGGACTTCATTTTGTGGGTCTCCGAAGTCTCCGACGCTCCTTTAGACAATGGCATCAACCAGCTGGAGGTCCAATATCCACCCACCTCGAGCCAGATGCGATTACTTACTGCAAGCTCTGTAGTCCGCCCACGCAAACCAACATCCGACAAGACACGCTCTTCAACGTTAAGTCAGACTGCACTTTAGCGTCGAACCTGCACGATCGATCGACTGGTCTGTCGTCATCTGCGAGCTACCACGCCAGTCTTCCAGAGATCTACCCAGTGCAGTCCTGCACGATAGAGGACTCGTGTTTGAGTTCAAGACATTCACGACCTCATCTTTTGTTTGGCCAAGTAAAAGGACATGCATTTAGCTGCTAAAAGCATTGAGCAGGCCATGCACTGGAGTATATATCACCTTCGTTAGCCTCCACATGCCGAACCACTGACTCTCTTGGTCTCCACCAATCTCACGTCTCCTTTGACGTGCTAATCCCAAGTCATTATCTAGGAATAGAGTGGAGCTGTTCCCAGCCGGCAGTGATGAAAATATCGGAGTCGTTCTGAGGAGAGAGATTGCCAACTCCAGTATTCCTCTCTCCAGTGTTGTCCTTAATAAATGCCCATGGACGTCTTCGCCAACGCAGTCGTTCGACCACCCGCGCCCATCGTCTTACTAGACGAGGAGCAGCAACGGATTATTCGTGATGGCCAAAACCAGCAAATACCTGAACAACTTGATGACCCACAGCAAGAACGCACCGACTCCACTGGTAACATTGGACTATTCGTGCCCACTACGCCCCCGATGCTTCCAATTCCTCAACACGTTACACCCCAGGCTCCCCCTCCACCCACGACCAACTATCTTCGTACGGACTTTACAACCGGCCGACGTCCTACATCAACCACCACTACGAACACCCAGAAAAGTTTGGGTGATGGCATCCGTACTAACTTCACTACTAATCGCCAGAATCCCAACCCCGTTGCAGCTTTCATGAAGGAAAATGCACCGGATAATTCATTGTCCAATTCGTTGTCGGCTCCGACAGACTACGGCAATGTGGAACCGACTGCCATGCCTTTCATCTCGAGTACAGACCCACCGGAAGAAGTGCGACCGGACCCAACCAAGGGATTTCGAGGCAATAGAAGTAACCTCAAGTTGTCCGTACGGTATATGATCATTGGCGCCATTGTTGGCATTGCCTTGGGTGTCGTTTTCGCTCACGTCGGTGTGTCGGACATTGCAGCTCAATGGATTTCACTACCGGGTGATTTGTTCTTGCGGGCGGTTAATGCACTTGTGGTGCCGTACGTGTTCTGCTCGGTTGCTGTGGCTGTGGGAGACATTGTGTTTGTAGGTAAAGTCTCGATCGTCGGACTGCAGACACTCAAGATCTTCGCGACAGGGTGGGTGGTCTCGACGCTTTTGGGCATTAGTGTGGCCTTCATTTTTCGTCCACTTTTCCGCCTCAAGAACAAATATGCCAGTCCTGACGCTAATGCGGTAGGGCTGACTTGTTCTAACGGATTGATGGTGGAGATGCTGAGCAACAACAGTATCACTTGCTCTTCGAATGCTACAGAGCTTTCACTGGACAATGCCTTCGTGCTAGAAGACGTCAATAATGTGTTCGAGACCAATAGCGACGCAGTCATCACCGATCTCACGCTGAGCAAACAATTGATTTCGACGCTGGAGTCTGTCGTGCCGGACAACATCTTCGCCTCGTTGGCAGATGGCGACCTGCTGGCAATCATCACCTTTGCCATGGTGTTGGGTTCTATTGCCGGCCGAAGTTATTTCTCCAAAACTCGCCGCGTGAATTACCTCTATCTGACATTGTTGCAGCTACGCAACACGTTCTTCTTGGCCATGGAATGGGTCATCTGGATCACGCCCGTCGCCGTCGTCTCCACCATCGCTGGCGCCTTTGCGTCGAACCAAGATGCAGTGAGCCAATTACCCAAGGTCTACATGTTTATTGTGGCTTGTATTTCAGCCACAGCACTACAGATCTTGGTCGTATACCCAGTTGTCATCTTCCTACTGGCTCGCTGCAACCCGTACGCGCACATGCACCACATGATCCGCTCGTACCTTTTTGCTTTCGGCTCCTCTTCATCTCTGGCTACTGCTCCTGTTACGCTCGGTTGTGTTCAAAAGGCTCGTGTGTGCTCTCAGTCGATCGCCACATTTGTCATCTCCATCGGTGTCGTCACTAACATGTCTGGCTCAGGATGGTACTATCCTATTGGAATAATCTTCCTGGCTGAGTCATCGGGCAATGGCGACGAACTCACGTTCTTGCGTCTCGTGGCAATTTTTTTCCTCACGCTTGTGGCATGTGCAGGTACGCCACCTGTGCCGAACGGCGGCATGGTGCTCATGTCTACCATGTACAAGACAGTTTTCGGGGTCAGTACACTTCCGTCGACGTGGGCACTCTATGTTGCCATGGATTTCTTCGCTGACCGACTGTCGACAATCTGCAATGTGAACGATGACATTATGGCACTTAAAGTCATTGCCGAGAACACAGATGAGACCGTGGCAGGTGATCACCTCGGCCAGCGCAACTAATACTTATTTGCAATCAATTGCTTGACTTTCACTCTGTCAGATTCGAGTGTTCGTTCATCTTGTATATTAGTCTTCTAATATCAATTGTGTTGTCATGGTAACGACATTGTTACGATAGAGATTTCTCGTCGATCGTAGCCGTGTTGCTGGTGCTGATTGCACTAGCTGCGAAAAGGGTAAACACGCACTTGTTCTTGGTACTGGGTAAACTGAAACTTGAAGACTTGAGGACGAAATGCAGAATGAAAATGCTGTTAAAGACAGCTAATTGACCTGAAATGGCTACACCACTACCTATATGGCTACAGTTCGTCTCGGTGGTCGACACCCAATCGCCCAATCCCACACAACAACAGTAGTCCATCATGGCCAAGTCGCTGAATCCGATGGAGGCATACCGCCGCGAGCAGAAGAAGAAGGAGCTCAAGAAGCACCGACTGGATCGACAGAAGGACAAGCAAGCCAAGCTCAGCTCCATGGACCCAGCAGAACTCAAGGAGCAGCTCAAGAACCTCGAGCGTCAAGTGGCTGCCAACCCGACAGACGGACCCACACGCAAGCGCAAACAGGAGCTGGAAGACACGCTACGGGCGGTCGTGAAAAAGCAGAAGGAGGAGGCAGAAGAAGATCGTAGGAGACAGAAGAATGCTCCTCCTCCTCCTCCAATGGTGAGCAGTTAGAGACTGAGAGAGACTTGTGCTGACTCTTGTGGTGTTGTAGAGCATAGCGGAGCTCCACGAGGCCAATAAGGAGAAGTTCCAGAACCCAGAGAATTCCATCTACTATCATCCGACGTTGAACCCATTCGGAGCGCCACCTCCAGGCAAACCACAGGTCTATCGCAACATGCCAACGGCTGCTGGAGCACCAACAGGACCACCGAGACAAGGGAATCAACAGAGATTCCGTGGCCCACCACCACCAAGAGGACCACCACTGGACCAGCGTGGAATGACGAGGCGACCAGGTAAACGACCACCGTTGCCACCTGGTCCTCCTCCGCCAGGGACGATTCAAGTGCCTCCTAGACCGCCACTACCAAGTGGAGCACTTCCAGTACGACCGCCTCCACCGCCACCAGCTGGAATGGCACCGCCTCCTCCATTACCACAACAGCCACGTCAGGTACCGCCACCTCCGCCTTACCCGATGGTGGTTGCAAGTGCAGCGGACGTGGAAGACGAACGTGTTGTTCCTCCGTACCCAACAACGGAGAACGAAGACAACGTCATCGCTCCTTACCCGCCTCCAGATAATCAAGCAGACGAAGAAATGGATGAAGAGGCTGCTGAACGTGCTGCTGAGAGTCGAGCACAACTTCGCTCGCTTGTTCCTGTCGCTCTTCGTGTTCAACGTCAAGTACCAGCTCCGAACTCGAGTGTTGCAAGTGTCAGTGCTCCACCCGTTCCCGCTCCACGTCGTACAGTTGCTGTTCCCACTCCAGCACCTCGACCATCCACTACCTCATCTCTACCTACTACAACCACCGCAGACAACAGTTCCGTGTCCAAAGAGTTTGATGCCTTCATGGACGAAGTCAAGGAACTGCTCTAACCAATGTAGCCATCTTGCGAACTATACAAAACTCGAGTCAAACTTTGTCAGCCATGTCGGAAGGTCATGACGATGAGGCTACGGGTGCTCGCTTTGAGCGCTTGGCACCCGAATACCAGGCGGCATTCGCGCGTTTCCTGCGTCGCTACTACCGCAGAGATGTCCAGCAATTGCATCGGCGGTTGCGTCACGTCTCGACGCCCTTTGTCGCCTTCAAGAATACGCCTGAATCGAGTCTCCTGGTCTATAGTCAACGTGTATGCGCACAGCGTCTTCTGGACTTCAACGCGCAGCTCGGGACGCTGTTGGTCCGCCATCCAGAGCAGTTACTGCCTCTATTCCACAGTGCATTGGCCAAGGAGGTGAGTTGCAATGCTGGAGAGGCATTAGAGACTGGTGGACTACCATCGATCCCGCTCCAGGCCCGACGGAAGCTCAAAGTTCGGGTCGAGAACCTGCCGCCAGTACCACCTCTTAGAAAAACTGCAATTAGTGCAATTAGATCGAACGATGTCAAGCAGTTGATTCAGATCGCAGGCACGGTGGTGCGCACAGGAATGGTGCGTGGAGACAGTCAAGGGAGAGACTGAGACTAACTGGCGGTGTAGATTAAAATGCAGGAGATGGAGCGAGAGTATCAGTGCTGCAATGCGCGATGTGGACACAGGTCTTAGTCAAGTCAGATCCAGAGCAAGGCAATGTGCTAGAGATCCCGGTATGTGGTTGAGCGTGACGTGGGGATGTTGAGCTAATCGGTCGTTTGGCTGCAGAAAGTGTGTCCGTCGGATAGTACAGGAGGGACGAGCAGTGGAGGCAAGAAACCGTGCAAGTCGATGCAGTTCATGCCGCTTGGAGGAGCAGATAGCAGCGTGGTGTCGGATCACCAAGTGATCAAGATTCAGGAGCAGGCCTCGAAATTGGGCGTTGGGTCCATTCCTAGGTCGATCTTGGTGGTGTTAGAAGATGATCTGGTGGACTCGGTGAAGGCTGGTGATCAAGTGGTTGTGGTTGGCATTTTGATGCGTACGTGGAAGCCGTGTGTACGAGGTGTGCGTTGTGATCTGGAGACGACGATCAAGGCAAATAGCATCCGCATCAAGAACGCGAGTACGTCTCAGGTTTTCGTTACGGAAGAGCTGCGTGCTGAGTTTACGCAGTTTTGGGCGAAGCACAAGCGAGATCCTGTTCGAGGACGCAACGAGATTGTCGCTAGTATTTGTCCGAAAGTCTACGGGTTGTTTATCGTGAAGCTCGCTGTGGCGTTAACGGTTATCGGTGGAGTCTCGTATGTGGATGATACTGGTATGAAGACGCGCGGTGAACCCCATATGCTTCTTATCGGTGATCCAGGTACAGGGAAGTCGCAGTTTCTCCGATTCACAGCGGAACTGAGTCCTCGTTCTGTGCTAACAACGGGTATCGGAACTACCAGTGCTGGATTAACTGCACAGCTGTCAAAGATGGCGGCGAGTGGATGCTGGAGGCTGGCGCATTAGTATTGGCGGATCGTGGGGTGTGCTGTATTGACGAATTTAGCAGCATCCGTAGCAATGATCGCACATCGATTCACGAGGCCATGGAGCAGCAGACGCTGAGCGTGGCAAAGGCTGGGTTAGTGTGCAAGTTAAATGCAAGAACGACGATTTTCGCCGTGACGAACCCAAAAGGCCGATATGACCCGACAACCGACGTGTCAGTGAACACCAGCATCGCTAGTCCTCTGCTCAGTCGTTTTGACCTCATCCTCGTGCTGCTAGACCGCATGACCCACGCTGGGACCAGGTCGTTTCCTCTTTCATCCTCAAGCAGGCCGTTGGCAGCACACTAGCTTGAAAGAAGAAGCCGAACGTGATGAAGGCGAGTCATCGTTTGCTCCAGGCGACAAGCAAGGATCGTGGTTATCAAATGAGGACTCGTCGCTGTGGAGTATCCAGAAGCTGCAGGCATATATCTGTCACGTGAAGACAAGTATCAGCCGCAGTTGAGTCGCGCTGCTATGATGATCCTCCAGCGCTATCTACCAACGTCAACGAGCATCAGACAATCGAAGCGCTGCGCGTACAACACATTTTCGACTTCTGGAAAGCCTCACACGACTTG